>PNEQ01083356.1:0-29150 GCA_003012365.1 Medauroidea extradentata | reverse complement strand
GTATATCTGTATTTATCAAAAAATGAACTTTCAATATCATCATTGAATACTAACATATAACACAATTTTCAAAGAATCAAATTTAACAATAGATACACGCAAATCGTATTTGCATACAAAATGATTGAGTTTAGGGTCTCTCCCTAACAAGCAATACAATTTTCAAATTACTCATTTTAACAATTGAATTACGCAAATTATAATCGTGTACAAAATGATAATTGAGTAAGTTTTCTCCAAAACATACTAAACAATTTTCAAAGGTCACTAAAGACTTAATATGAAATTATGAGTCATGTCCGCGGGCTCCATCAGTCCCCAATTTTACAGGAGCACGCGTACTTACACCATAACATGAGATCACGTCCGCCTCCGAACAGAAACAGAAAAAGACAAGAGGCTAGAGAAGGACTGGCCACATGCTACAACGACTCACCTGGCCAGGGCTCGTCCCTGCGCATGCCCAGTGGAGAGGGAAAAAGAGGAGAGGGAAGCCACAGAGGTAGGAACAAAACAGAACTATTACAAGGAGAACCTACAAGAATTACACCTCGAGCTGACGACAAGTCCAAGTAATCGCCGCTGCGCGCCACCATCGCCCTATCCAACAGGCACCACCGGTGCAAGATTCAAAAACGTTTCTGAAACATGACTGAAACATTGTGTGCTGTATGGGTATTTGCTGTGACAGAATTTGTTGTTTTTCAGTCAAGCAGTTAACCATTACCTGCTGGGATCAAATGCTTTATGATTGAGAGAAACAATAACTTCCTGGCGAATTGAAAACTCAATGTCTTCAACCCTACATTAAGGATAGCATTAGTTCTGCCCAAGAATTCCAGACCAAGAATCATATCGTGAGACAGAGACTTAATAACTGGAAATTTCCGTTCCCATCGAAACAATTCTATTTTTTATTTATTATAGCAACAAAATTTGACTGGGTAATACCCCCAAAAACTAAAGAAAAATAGAAAACGGGTCCCTTTGACAATTTTATATTACCTGGAGGTAGACTACGCAATAAAACATTGCAAATATCATGACTAATTAAAGACAATGATGCTCTAGTATCTATAAGGGCGTTGACTAACTTATTACCTATATATGCAAGTACAAACAACCAAGTTTAAATTTTACACGAGATCTGATCACCTACATGAATACCAGAGTTTTTGGCCCTAACAGGACATTGGAACTGATAATGTCCCTCCTGCTTGCATCCTGCCCAGAGGAAATATCTCCAGACACCCCTGGACCTAAAACGGCCTTATCCTTTCCTTGATTATCTGAGTCTAGACCATAATATTTGCCTCCTTTCTTATGACCACCCTTCCTATCCTTCCAGAAGCATCTATCTGCAGAATGATTTGTTTTTAAACGAATGGTACTAAGTTGTTTACTGTTAGATTTTCCCAGGTCTTTTCCAACCCCTTTCCTAAACCTTGTTTTCTAGTTCCAGAAAAACGATCAGTCTTCACTAATTCTACTTCTGACACAAACTCCAAAAGCTCAACTAAGGTCTTAGGCCTAGAGGAGTGAATAAAAAAACTTCATGTTCTCGGGCAAAAGATAATGAAACAATATCCTAGTGAAATATTCCTCCCTACAAGGTAATCCAAGGATTTATACTCGTCTGGTCATCCCCAGAACAAAGGAACACATAGTTTTTCCATACTGCTGGTATTTCTGTGTTAATTGCAACTGTAATTGGCTCAGGGTAAGTGGGGAACACACTACCATTAATATATTTGTCTTTAATTTAGGAAAATCCCAATTCTCCGTGACAGCTGAACTGACTACAGATTGTAGATTCTCTAGTACATTAACAAATACAGCAGCGTAAAGCAAAGTGGCAGGGAAAACATTTAGTGAAAAATGTCCCAGCAATTCTATCTAAAACTGAACAACAGCTGGAGATGTATTCTAAAGCGTCGGAATTTTCAAATTATCAGGCAATTGCCTTACTAATTTAATAATGGTTGTACGAGGTTTACAATTTTCCATTCCTTCAGGGGGATTGCGCACTAGGAATATAACTTTTTGTCTCAGAATATCTATGTCGTCACTCTCTGTGCATTCAACACCTGACTCCTTAAGAAGTTATAATAGACTGGGTTTGATAAACTTAATGACCCAACAAGACCTGAGGTTTCTCAGAAACATTATAAACCAATATTAGACAATCAACAGTCAACAAGACAACCCTCCTAAAATACCTAAAGATAAAAAGTGTGAAATAAAACATGCGCAGGGTGTTGAACCCCAAAGGAGGGATCCAAACTATCTAGATGAAGTCACTTTATGTGCAGATCAATATTAGAGATTAAATAAAGAATTTTTTTCTTAATATGTTTACTAATGACTGTGATGTAACCCATTACTTCTTTTTTTTCTAAGGCTTCAATATTAAATACAAGAATACAAACATAGACAGTTGACTAAGGCATAAACGGAATGACTAGATACACTCCATATAGGTTACCATAACTCCTAATACAAGAGTTGCTAAATATGAAACTGTTGCTCAACTTAATATCATATGTAGCCCGAACTCTAATAATATCATATATAGTGTGTTGTTGCCCAAACTTTAAACATAACATGGCTTTCTGTAGCCCAAGTCTTATAACATGAAATATTAAAGTTTCCCAAAAGTTAAGCATCACATGGCTTTCTGTAGCCCAAGTCTTAAAAATGCTATACAGATAACTTATGGGCTTTAGAAAATATTATCTTAGCTACAAACGAGAATATGATGATGAACAATCGACTTCTTGTGAATTACTTTCCAAACTATTCCCTGAATATGAACCCCACATAAATAATATTAATACTTAATACTGCGTAATATAAGTACAAAGCTTCGCCCTCTCTGATCTTCGCTAGTCCGCCGCAAGCATTTATAGCGATTCTGCCATCCCCACTTTTCCTGTCCAGCCAATAGGAAACCAGGATGATGACACGTTTTTTGATCCTTCGTGGAAAAAGTAGTCAGGAAACGATGGTAGCACTTACTGGTGGCAAAAACGGGGTGCCACAAAATAGTAGGAAGCGATGATGTCAGTCACCAATCACACAACTTGGCACGATACAAATTTCGTCGAACCTCGCGTTTTATTCGGCGGTAAAATAGATGGTGCAGTGACACCATCCACATGTCATCACCAATACTGGTCAACGTCCACTGACGTCACTGGTAGCCAATCGTAGTAGAGTCGGGCACAGCCGAGCCTCGAGGCACTCGTTCGCGCCTCAGTGTTGAGTAAGCTCTCAGAGAACGTACTACACGCCGCTCTTCGCCACATTCCGCCACCTTTGACTGTTGCTGCCACAGCTGCTCGCATAACATCAGGTGGGTGAAACATATACCGCAGCTAAAGCAGACAGACAGGAACAATAATCAAGTTCCTTACCATGCAAGAGCTATATAAAGTTTCAGGGGCACGTAAAAACATGAGACGTCTATCTCAGAGTAAGAAGACTATTGCCTGGCTGACCAAGTACTACCGTGACTTACAGTGAGACGAAGGCGATGTTACTTACGAGCAAGAAGGGATGAAATACACAAGTTGCTTATGCAACACCCAACAACATGGCAGGGCCTGAACAGATGAAATTGTTAAATTAACTGTGTGAAGCTATCATAATAATAATTGATGTGCAGGCAGAGTATGTCTGTCCTTCGCTTAAACGTTGGCTGAACTGTATAGTTACACTGGCGGACAGAACTGAAGATTGCAAAGCAGATAATGCAACCAGTGGCTCTATATATAATAATGTAGACTGTAATCACAGCAATTCAATGATTTGTGCTGCGATATACAACACATTTCTGCTTTCTGCTTTGGAAATTAACTAAAACCTATTATTTTTCAGTTGTGTATAATTGAACCCGGCCTTTTAAGATCGGCGATACATCTTATAAAACTGCTCCACTATTGGGCATTTAAATTTACGCAACCTGTCACTCACTAGTGGTTAAACTCTTGAAGTCTTAATTATGTGAATGATCAAACTGAAATTGCAGGTCCTTGCGAGGCTCTTGTCGTCGCGTCTAGTGTCCGATAGAGACGTGGCCTCGACTGTATCAGCAGCAGTCGCAAAGAACGTAATAATTCAGAAGCTCTCTTAATCTCGCCAAGATTTTATTTGCTACAATCGTTCCGTTTTAGGACGTCACTTCAGTATGGTTCCTGTGGCAAAGTTTATCAACACTATTTGTCCGCGAAACAACAATTATGTCAAACCAATGTGACACTATTGCCGATACGAACCGTTAAAGTACTCAGAAATCGGTCAACCTCCTCACAATTAAACTTTTGTAAATTATCCAATATCGATCGATAATTGGCAGCGCGAGCGTCCTTTTCTAAGGCCCCCGCGATCTCCTGCCCCAACCAAAACTTCCAAAAATTTAACAAACTGAATTTGTAGCTGACCGTGCGAACCACGTCTCGAAGGGGTCCACAGGCAACTGGCGTCAACATATCCCTGATAACCCCAACCCTCGCGATTTTCACGTTTCTCAACTGACCAACCACCGAACTTCCCTGAAAACATACCACGCCCCGTCTCGGCGACAACTTCATGACACAAGCCCTCCGCCATTTACTTTTTCAAAAATATTTCAACTATTTACACAAACCTTACATTGCATAATGACACAAATTTCCCACATACAATCGTTTCCAATTAATGTTTACATTATTTAAATACTATTCCTTTTATTTGTATATTATTTCGCCAGAGCTGCCTCTGTATGGTCGATGCCATTTTGGAAAGTGAGCCTCGTTCCAAATTATCTCGCTGTCTCTCAGAGTGATTTTAAAGGGGAAGAGGTTACATTGCTGGAGCATAGCTGGGCCACCAGCGAAGTTTCTTCGAACAAGCAAACCAACCCCTCTTACACTCATTTTGAGACTCCCTGGGGATGCGACAAGCCTCGGCGACACTTTTTTCGCTGCCCCTCGCAGAGCTCATTTTTTCTGTCCTGTCCAGTGCTGGCTTCCTCTCGACCCTCTCTCGAGGCTTTCCTAACACACTCTCAGTTCAGTCTTTATGCTACGCATCTATCCTAAATACATATAATTTGTAAACATCTTGAAATTTTGTCTATTACAATTGTATTGGCATATCAGTCATGGTAGATGGTTAAGACGAATATTGTACATATTTGTAAGTGTTTATGTATTTTTATGTACTATATAGGTTAAACAAAATATAATTTGTTATGAAAGAGAAAATATTTTATTTACCTTCTCAAATTAATGAATATGACTTAATTAATGTAAACTATGTTACATCATATTTTCATACATTAATTTATCTCAAATAAAGGCGTATTAGTAAAATTAATTGGTATGTACTTGTGTAGTGATAAATGTTCGAAAAGTAGAAAAACCCAATAGGCAAGTAGTCCAGAACATTCCATGTGTGAGGATTCTCGCAATCAATTCTAAGTATGCATGATAGATGTCGAATTTATAACAGTTTGTTAAATTTTAACAAAAAATTTAAGCATTTTTAAAAATCATTTAGGAACTGTTATTTAATGTAAGAAAAATATAACGAGGATATTTATGTGTATGCATTGTGAAAACCTCCTTAGCGAAGCGTTGACTCGCAGTCCTCAGAGTCCTCTAGCCGCTTAACGAAGTCCGTGTGATTTTAGGACATAAGTCATGGGAAAAATTATTAATGCCAACATTAATAGTAAATAGATAATTTCTAATAGAATAGAAGATAAAGCATTGCATTCAATACATCCAACATTTAAATGATCATTTCGTCCCATACCTCAGTAACCGAGTATTTGTGACGCAAGGTTCAGTGGTTCGGATATTTTGAGTAACTGACATATCATGAACATCTGGCTGGCATAGCGAGGTTACTAAGTCCACCTGGGCCGGGACCTCTAGCGTCCGGCCCTCGTTATCAGCCGTCAGTGTGTATCTACAGTTATACGTTATTATTATTATTGCTATTAAATATGGTTTATGTGGTGATGTTAATATCAGTGTTGGTATCGATAATCTCAACACTTCAAAATTAAAAAAATATATATGTAACTTGTCGATCAAAATCACAAAGCACTAGAGAAGCGTTTAAGCCTTCCACGGTAACCGATAATATCGTTACGAATCTTGCGAAGGATTGTTATAATGGTTCGTTATAGTAACTGGACTGTCTGACCCTTGTGGTCAAATTATGGTTGCTAAAAATTTTCTAGATAAAGCTCCGAACTTAAAGCAAATTACCGAAAGAAAAAGATATTTCAATGTTGGAAGCATAAATGTTTTGAACATACTGTTGCAGGATACAGATTGGTCTCTTATGTATGTATAGAATAACGTAAATACCATAAGCCTGATTTTTCTAATTATATTTATGTTAAAATTTCGAAGAATCATTTCAGTTGAAACTAGATCCAGTTAAATACACCACCCAAAAACTATTTACGACGTTTAGTTACGTATAAGATCATAAGGTTCCATTGTCAATATGTAGGGTTAAAGTAGCTTAAAATATACGAAGAATACTCAAGTAAACAATGATTTATTTTTAAATATAATTTGAATGTTACTAATGATTCTGGTGTTGCCGCTTTTTGTATGAGTATCTTTGATGCACGATGTACTTGACAGTCTTTGCATTCTCTGTGGCTTGCAAGAACTAATGTTTCATGCTGCCCCATGGTCGCTGTCAAGCGCCCGACTTCCTTATCGCCACATGGGAGTGTGTGCGGCACAGTAAACTGTTCTATAAGGACGACCTTCTCTTCTTACATATAGCAGGCAAGGATTTGTCTTCACCCTCCAAACTCTCAGAGCTCCAAGATGAGCCGCAGAGGTCTGCCTCATTTCTATATTCATGAGCTGCAATATCCCGCAACCACATTTTTCCTCCGCAGGTCTCTTTTTACTGCCGGTTTTTTCAAGTTCAAATTAAAAGAATCTTTTTTGTGAAATAAATGTTAGAATTACTATTTGACTTGCAGAGATTAAAATTTTAATTGTATGCACTTGTTTGCTCAAGGTAAGAAAAGAGATTTTTACTTTTTTGTTCTCGTGAACTTTCTTAGTTTTCTGTTTTAAAATGTCGATACTTATACTGCATTTCTGATCATAACTTCTATTTTCTGCATTTATTTTTCTTCAGAAGAAACTGTGACACATCGGAGAACATTGTTCATAAAACATTACTTAATAATAATTACTTTTTATTTCCTCGAAGTTATTAAAATAGCTGGCTGGATATATTCTATTTTTAATTACTGTTATTTTTTTTTTAAGAAACAGCAGCTTTCTCACCTGGTCGTATGTTATTCTTTACGTAGGCATATGAATGGACATGTATACATTAGTCCAAAGTTGAGGTTAGATGCGTTATAACTATACTATGAATGGACATGTATACATTAGTTCAAAGTTGAGGTTAGATGCGTTATAACTATACTATGAATGGACATGTATACATTAGTTCAAAGTTGAGGTTAGATGCGTTATAACTATACTATGAAGTCAAACAATGTTTGAAGCTGCAATAGGCATAGCTTGTAGTGGCAGTTTCTCATACAACTCGCCAAGGCTATGTGGCAATCGTGCCAGACGATGTCGTTGGTCGGCGGGTTTTCTCGGGGATCTCCCGCTTACCCCGCTACTTGATTCCAGCGCTGTTCCATACATGCCTCATGAAATCTCTCACCAGTGCTAAAGACCTCGATGTCGATCGCTGGCATTAAGGCTGTTCAAGAAAGAAAAAAAAGTTGTTAAATTCCATATTTAGCCACTTCTGTACTTAAATCATGTGTAATGCAATGATTTTAAACCAGCACTGATACATTAAAATAGGTTTTTATTACTTTTTTATATACTTTATCGTTATGAAGTTATAGCAAGCAAAACAGTAAAAGTATTCGTCATTTATGAGCGAAAATTTTTTTAATTACCTTAAAAAGTGCTCCTAACATCCCAAAAAATTTTTGTAAAGCTGCCAGCAGGCATTCTCGAAAGGAAAAAAAAAATCTTTCAGCAAATTTTATATCGAAAATTAGCAGCAACTTGGATTGTCTAAAAAACTGAAACCGTTAGGTGAATGTCAAATATAACGATTTTACACAATAGCGCCATTCTTCCTGATTACACAGACACCAAGTTTATAGCAATGCAAGCAGTCTACTCTTCGTGGCAGGTAACTGAAGTAACATGTGCAAATCCCCGTCGACGACGTGGCGAGGATCCGCTGAGAGACGTCGAGATACCGCGATAAGCTACCAGTAAGGTGGCGCCCCTCGCGGAGCTCGCTGCAACAACGCGGGGGGTTTGTGAGGTACGGTGGCTCGCTTGATACTTACATAGATACGCTGTACTGGATTTCGGGTTTTTTTTTTTTTTTTGTTAGGCGCGGTGTTGTGGATACAGTTGGTGTAGTTAACAGTGATTTTGAAAACTAGTGCTTGTTATATTCAACTTTTTTCGTCATAGCAAAGTTTCGGCGACGGTTACAATTGAGGCATAACTGATAACTGAAAAATATCCATATTTAATATGTACATTCAATAATCAATCTTTTTTTTTCTGTAATATAAAACAATTCACTAAATTTGCTACGTTTTGTTGACATACTACAGTGTTGGAAAATTAAAATGCGCACTCATTCGTAAAACATTTGTATTCAGTCACGATAGACCTTCTATAATATTTCATTTCATTATGTATGTACAAATTAAGTGCTGGGAATTTCAGCTTGCAAAAGTGTGCATATACTTAGTGATGTCAATTTTGGGAATTATAATAAAATATTTACAATGACAAGACATCGCTGAAACAGCTGGAATTTTTTAAGTAACACAATAAAAAAATCGCCATGACAAATATCAAAGACGTTAGGAAGTATGTATTTTACTGTTCATTCTTCATTAACGACCGAACCCAGAATATTATCCTTTTGACATCATTACCAAGCAACGAAAATGAAAATGTGAGAACATAAAAGGGGAAGAACGAAAGGTACAGACTATTCTGGGCTCCGAGCTAAGAAGTGCCTACTACTCCGACATGATGAATAAACCTTACAAATAGTTGTTACAAAATTTAACAATGAAATATAATTGTGTAACAACTAATAGCTCTAATAATTATGTGAGCAAAAGCTAATTTGGTTTGCTGTGTATGAACAATATGCAAATGTAATGTTAAGTGAACATTTAAACATGGTTGTGCAAAACGGAATTGATGGGTTAGTTAGATATTTTTTTGCAACATGTACTATTAAATATTTTCTTCACATGAAATTGTACATTTAACACTGTAGTTTATAGCAGCGAGTATCAAAAGGAACTAGAGTCCGCTTAGTGTACCTAGTTTCTAGTATTTCCCTTAGCATAACTGTTATGTGCTGTACCAGTAATACAGTATTCTTTATTGACTTTGTGATCAATGTTTTATCTTTTAATATGCTCGGCTAAATATCTTACCTAATAAGTTTACACACATAACTTATATAACTATAAACTTTTAAAAATTACAGTGTTCAACAAAGAAAAGTGTTGAATTTTATAAGGTGTGTACATAGTTTCACTGCATTTCAGATTAGGGCGTTCCTAGTTATCTATAGTGAACTAAATATTTTTATATAATTTATAGACACTTTTCTACTAACTAGTGTCAGGGTTTCTAAACAAGCATGACAGTCAATTATTTTGAGGACTGCGAGGGCTGTCCGTGTCATATTTTTTTTATGAATTTAAAATTTTCGCTGTTATGTTATGATCTATTTTACAAAAATTAGCAGTGATTTCCCTAACTTGCCGAGTGTTATTTCCACAGTCTGAATGAACGGAAATACTTAGTAAATTTGTAAATATTAACTTATTCTGACGTTGAGTGAATGGGAGTGTAATACGTATTTGTAAATAAACATCAGCTCCGATATGGAACTCAATAAGTTTATCGAATAGGTGTATCTCATTATGTGAGATTTTTCATTCCAAATTGGTGTCTGTAAATATAAATTCTAGAATCAATCATTAATGCCCGGTAGTTCATTGTGAGGTAAATGGTACATTGTTGGTCTCATGTTTAGCAATAATGAAAGAACTAAAAAGTTAAGATTCGCTCGGAGGATGAGCCAAAGTCATTCCCGGGAAGCCCCTCTGGGGCATAATGACAGCATTTTGTATTTCAGTTTCAAAATGCCTATACACTTGTAAGAGCTTTTAAGCACGCATTTGTACATGTCGCGGGAACAAATTCATCTCAATACCTGGGTTATTACTTTTTTGAGATTGTCGTTACAGTAATCGAGACGAAATTGTATACAATTACGGACATACGCCATTGCAGTACAATTTTGTCCCAGAAATCCGCGAGATAGAGGAAGACAATAAAAGAAATAAAAAACCAAGGCTAGTCTGCCACATAGACCTGTATGAACAAAAAAATCCATAACGAATTATGTAAATTAAAAAAAAATGAAAAAAGTCAACAACAAAAACGTAGATCCGAATTGAATGAGCACATGAAAAGCAATATGAAAAAAACTGAGGACACCACAATTGTTTTCGTTGCCTTCGTTTATTGTTCTCCATTATTTCACTTGTGGATTACAGAAACGAAATTGCCCTTTAGTGGTGTATGTCTACAATTCTACATATTTGCATTCACTCCAATTGTAAATAAATTCAAATACGAAGTCATTGATTCATGGCGATATCGAATTTTTTCGATCGTCTGGCAGAAAGTGTCATGTAAAGGAAAGGCGTTTTCTATATGTCGTTATGGTGGCGGTCGTTCGAGCAAGTTCGGGGCTTTGATCACCTCTGCAGTACAGCAACGTAACAGAACAAACGCTGCTACTACTACTAGGTTTCGGGTATAAAAAAAAAGTTAAATAAGTTCATTGTTTATACGTGAGCTAAATAAGTTAAATATATATTAGTTGTGTAAAATTGGTGAGCTGTTGCTATTCTCTAAGAGAAGATATAATGTACAGTACGACTACATTGGCTCATAGAAACAAATGTTTGAAGTCAACACGGCCTGTAAAAATAATATTTTGACTTGCAGTACTGCTCTTCTATGTAATAACGGCAAATGATCCAAGTATTATAAGGAAAAGTATATGTTAAAGAAAAATACTAAGCCTATAGAAAATAAGAATTATATACATATATATATAACATTATTAGAACTTCTCAAAAGAAGAAGTGTTGTTCTTACCCCGATGCGCACACTGTACGGCTCAACCGCACAAACCCACGCATTGTTATAAGTGGAGATAATGTAACTACACAATTATTATACCAAGCAATATTCTAGAATGATTGATGTATTCTTAGTATTGGACTGTCAGTTATATCTGATAATTGCAATACGTTTCAAATAATGCTTGTGGATTCAATTTAGCTAAGCAGTCTTATAGTGGTTTAGTGCGAACAGTTCTTGTTCTTACATCTTATATACCTCTGTTGTGTAATGAAGAGCTGGAATAGTAAGAATATTTGTACGTTACCAATCTCAGCAGATTTATGTGGTTAAATGTACAGAAAGGAAACTATTTCATTTCTTTATTGCAACATGTGTTCAGTTTACGCAGATGTGTTTTATGCAGTTTTCGTAAATTTCTCGCCGGCGAAATGCTGTAGAGGTAGTCATCGCTAAAATTTTGTAATTTATCAAGCTGGAACATTTTTGTAGCACTTCTTAGCTTGTAAATATGGAGTACATTATGGACGAAGTAGGTAATTGTGTTACCAACATGGATTAGTAGTTATTTGTGTATGGTTTGTTCTAAGGCTCTTTATTCAATAAATCATTTTATGCTATACCAATATAACAACACGTGTGTATGCCAATCGTAGCCAGAAATTATGTGTCAGAGTACGGAAGCTATGTGGAAATAAACGTGTAACCAGCTGCAGATTGTACATTAAATGTTGCTTGTGTATTATTTACCAAAAGTGTGTGTGCTCACTGTAGTAATGTTCTACTCCAGTAACATCATGTCATCCCTCACCAGCGCTAGAGACCTCAGTGTTAAACGCTGACATAATAATCTCACATTCCACTCTAGTAATGTGCTTTCATCCTTACTTCACTGTTACAAAAATATCTATATTATAAATTTCAGTCGATAGCAATGTAAGACCAAACATAACTGTTTAGATGAATTTGGACTGATCAAATTTTCAGATGTAAAATTAGTATTATGAAACTGAATTGAATGTACCTCATAACATGTTCAGAATCAAAGTAAGGGAACGTATTTCAAATTGTTTAAGTTATTCTGTGTCATTTGCTTTACACAAATTCCATAAAAATAATTTCCTTGCATAATAATCACGCTTACACGCGTTATTCCAATATCATAAAATTAAACACATAGTTTGTTGTAATTTTTTTTCTATTTGATATGAACATTTAAAGTTAATTCTAAAATGCCATGCTCAACGTACGGTACACTTTATTATTGAAAAAAAAAGTTCTCATCCACATTAGACCTACACTGAATATAATGTAAGTTGTTATGATTTACGAATAAAATTATTTATTTGAGGTTGTTCGCGTAAAGTACAAAAATTGTTCCTGTTATAAATACTGTTGAAATGCGCACAATTAGGTTTTAGGAACTGTTTTTTAGTTTACAATACATTTATACAATTACATTTACATTTAAGAAGGTTACTCTTTAACTTAAATATCTATTCAAGCCTCCCTAGGCTTGAATAGATATTTAAGTTAAAGAGTTTGGTTTAAAATATTATTTATGAGCCGCTTAATTAGTTACAACAGTCCCACCTTTAATGTTGTCGAGGTTGATGTACTAGATCGGACACGACGAACGGCACGTCGTAGGTGGACGTCGTGGTGCATCTTGAAGGTGATGTGCCCAGGTGGCGTTGGCTTGCAGACGGACAAGGACACACCCCTATATTGTGCCAGACCCGTAGCTAGAAAATTATATCAGATCGGACAAACCATTGCCCAGGAGGGCCTAGTTTACCTGTGTATCAGCTATTTCTGCAGAAGTGTATGGGTCTATCTTACTATGATATATCGCGCAAAAATTAACCCAGGTCGGGCGTAGCCCGACTTGGTCCCCACCTGGCTACGGGCCTGTATTTTGTCCTGTGTGGCAATTCGTGTCGCTGTCGGAGTGTGGAGGTTATCCTTGGCGCTTGTAGCAACTACGTGTTGAATATTATTAATTCCTGGCCGAGTGGCCTGGTTACAGTTCCATTTTGGATGTTAGAACCAGCAATGCTTCGCACTGTATGGTTCGTAACAAAGTGGCTAAGGGTGTTCAACATCTCTACGAAAACGAGGAAGTGAATCTGGATAACTTAGCACAGTGAAAGAATGAATTATTGTAGTTATAAATATATTACAGGAATTCCAAACACGACTTTAATTGAACATAGTCTTCATAAAACACGCATTTTGTAAAAACATTTCTTAAATTTAAGAGCTTGATGCAACGAGCATACAAATGAGAATTCGCTTAAAATCTATGGTGTATGTTTGAATAACGTTTTAAATATCAGGAAAGTTATTAAGATCTTCTTATTTGAAGCTGCACAACATTATCTAGTTCTGAATCAGAACCATGTATATCAACATACTCTTAAGCCATCAAATAAATACTGAAATCTGTAAAACACATGCTATGTGAAAAACAACACTAAGTTATGCGTACTGCAATCATCATTTTACTAAAACAACATTCTTTGGGAGCACTAAACCCTTGCGAAATCAAAGCGGTTGGTTTCTTGCGCCTTGCAAAATAAAAGCATTACATTGGTTCCGTTTTCAGAGTCCAAATATCTCGCATTTAATTTTATTGAAAAACCACTCAATAGCTTCAATTTAAAAATTATAATTCCTTACATGCTAAAATGCAGGCCCATTTAACTATGAAATTAGGTAGTATTTGTACTTTGGTAATGTTTAGACTTACAGACGCAAAGGATCATTTAATCGTTACATCGTATGTAATTATATAATTTTGGTTTCCTTAATAGGGATAAAATTCAGCGGTTATTCCTTATGAAAAATTAGGTACGTTTTTATAATGCGGCTTATAGGATTTGTAGTTATTAAAATTGACTGTGAACATTAATTTTAAACATTTCATTATGCAATATTACTTAAAACTATTTAAATACTAAAAATTTAACAAAGTTTTTACCGCATACTGATATAATGTTCAGTATAACTTCAATCTACAAAGAATCTATTCCAAAGACTTGCACTCTCATAATAATATGGATGGCAGAAAGCAGCAGTTTTGTCTACATAATATATATTGTAGGATTGTCGCACATCTCATACTATTTTTTTTATTCATTCGTGAACTAAGCATGCTATGCATTTGCAGCAATATTTCTTTCTGTTTATGAGGGCCTCTTATTAAAAAATATATATCATACGCTACAATGCTCATCAAAATCATGGCAAAACTAGTTCTAAGCAATGAAAGGGAGCTGCTCTGTTATGTTAATGTTTTAATGTTGGTTTCTTTACATGTTAAATACCCGGTTAACATAAACGAGTTTAAGGATATAATTTAAATAGTTTTCAATATATATTTTTTATTTTGAGTAAACAAAACATTCAAGTGTATTTTCACGATTGTAAAATTCATTACCTCATTTACTTATTACGGAAGGTCACCAATCGCATTATAAAATAATATACATCATTTTCATGCATAGGGTATATTCCCCAAAGAGTGTATCCGTCTTTTGTAACCATCCTAACGAAATATGTCTCATATAATATGAATAAAAGTATGCGACCTTAAGTTTGAAAGTAAATTGTATCAAACATGTTGATAATAATTTCATAACCAAGTAATTATTAGTCTTACACACATGTGACATCACATTACTTAGAAAAAAATATTGGTACACTACAGCGACTTCACTACATTTAGAGCTGATGCATGATATAGGATGGAATCAAAAAAGTAAATAGATATATTCATAATAATCGCCTGCCACTTGCCTACTGCTACCCGAGAGCATACTTCATTGAATATCGGTTGCTGAATTTTAAACAACGCAATAGTATCTAATGTCAATATTTTGTTACGTATTGCGTTGACATGAAGGCAAGGGTAAACTGTGGACGCTTCCAACATCTTTGTAAGTTTTCCTGTTAAAAATAGTATTATATTCTTTGCTTCATCTTTGAAATATTGATGAAATATGTGAAGAATTTGTGCAAAGGGACTATCACAGATTGTTAGCTAGACGAGAAAGTGTTAGTGACTCACTCTTCAGCTGAACTTATGAGAATTTCCTGCGCACGAAATAGTACTTTAGTTGGTTTCTAATTTTGTAAGTTGTATGATATAATTAGGATGTCAGGGCCAATCACTGCGGCCCTGAAAAATTCGCGGTTTTTTTCCGACACAAGCCAGAATTCCAGCAACTACACGTTCATGTCACTTTCGCAGTTGGCCCTTGACTTATTTGACACTTTCTGAATATCGCTGAGCCAAAAAGAAAAAAATTTAACTAATCACTAGCTCATTTTACCGTGGAAGCGAGCAGCTGATGAGCAGCTGCTGTCTGCTTGAGAAAACATACATTCTTAGAGGCTAGCCTGCTGGTCAGTGAACCCGCGAATTTTCCGGGCTCTGCCAGGCACTTGTTTAGTTCGTAGCAACACTTCGGTGTAGTAATAACTACATTGAAACTGCATTTACTAAGCAAGAGCCAATGAGAAAATCATAAGTTAAAAATAAATAATTTTTAAGGTAATATCGGTAAACAGTGATTAACAGTTAACAACACTGTAATTAACATCAGTTCCTGCGAACAGTAGAAATGACTACTTATTCCTTACCACTTTAATAAATTGTGAATGTATTTTTAATTTTAATGTGGAGTGTAATTCGTGATCTTTTAGATATTCAATCTTTGGTTTGATAAAAAATAGTTACCATTTGTAGTACATCAAAATCTGGCCATGTGACCACTTTGTCTACGATACAACACCGATTGAGAAAATGCATTTCTTATTTCTCGTAAAAATTTTAAAGGAGTTCTGTACAATTATTGGTAGATTCGTTGGAAGAAATGCACTGTCGTAGAGCGGCTCACCCCCCCCCCTTCCCACGTCCTAACCCCTGCTAGAAGCTTCAAAACCAAATCGCAGTGAACACACAGGCCAGACTGTGCAAAGTGGTCTGACGAGTTTCCCCCACTCCTCCCTTCAAGGACCGAGTCGTCTGTGACCGAGCCCACCCACCCTCACTCTCGCCATGTGACAGCTGAGGACAGACAGCAGGGACAACGTAGTACCAAAGTTTGCCACCACTGCTGTTCCAATACGCTGAGCGCTGTCATCGCTTGAAGAGGAGAGCAACGTAGATCCAGAGGCGAGTGTGAAATATTCTGTAGCGCGGTGGCTAATACAGGAAGTTCACGCGTTCTGTGACGCGTTCCACGTGTTCGTGGAAGGTATGCGAAGCCACTTTTGACCTATCAAATTGAAATTACTGACGTGTCGATTTGAAAACGTCTTGTAACAGCCTTAATATCTCACTGTCACTCAAACAACTCGCACTGACATATGTCATACAAGGAACATGCGTGGCGACTTGAAGACATATGGCTTCCAAGCAGCGTGGATTGTCTGCAGAGTCCGACAAAGGTCAGAACATGGTAGCTCGCACTGACATATGTCATACGAGGAACATGCGTGGCGACTTGAAGACATATGGCTTCCAAGCAGCATAGATTGTCTGCAGAGTCCGACAAAGGTCCAAACATGGTAGCTCGCACTGACATATGTCATACGAGGAACATGCGTGGCGACTTGAAGACATATGGCTTCCAAGCAGCATAGATTGTCTGCAGAGTCCGACAAAGGTCCGGACATGGTAGCCTTCAGCTCTGTACATCTGACCATTTTACCTGACGTGATAGTTGTAATTTTACCAACGATTCACTGTTATAAAAATATGCTTCTTTTACACGGACTTTCTTAGCAAAGTGGTTGGTAATTTTTTTTTAATATTACAAATAAACCAGGTAAATTGTTCAACTTTCTGCTATGTAATATATCAATGCATTTACACTTACATGCATACATTAAAGGGATATATAATTTAAATCTATATAGCAAGTCTTGTGTAATATATCATCATAAACATAGAGTTTTAAGTGCGTAAGTATTCTGAAAAATGCTGTGTACACGACTACTTTGTAAAAACAGAAGAAACGCTTTCACTAGGGTCTAATCAGTCACAGGTACACAGTTAACCCACGCTGATGTTTAAATTGTACGGTGTTTTGCAATAGTAGTTTTAGCGCCAATCGTAAGGTAACAATGAAACATACTAAAATTTCTTCAGATTTCAAACAGTCTTAGAAAAATTATTCTAGTCATATAAAGGCAATATTTATAACAACAAAATATAGCATTAAAATCCTTTTTGTAAAACAGATTCACAACTGAAGACTGTGTTACATATGTTACAAACGGCACACAGTTAAGTAATGCATAACAGCATCCAATTGGAAGTCGTAAGTTCGTAGACTTGAGAGTTGGCAACACTGTGGTATACAGACATGTTAACATACGTCCAGGAGCGTATCTGCGCTTGGCTCTTGAACACAGCATGTGTAGGTATACCTGGTGTTTCAAGAGGAAAACGTTACGAGATGATAGAAAGTATGAAACATTCGGGAGGGAAAATTTAATTCTATAGTCTCAATCCACAGATTTGATACTCGACTTTGTTAAGTCTATGTAGCCTGGCTAGACATGTCTTAATGGCGTGCGAGTTACAGCTACATGACACACACGAGGTTTGCCATGTTGGCGGTCACATTACGTGTCGTGAAGGAATAATACAATAATGTCCAACACGTAACTATCTGGTCATTTATCCTCATCTGTGAAGTACACATTCCCTGTAATGTCACACAGTTGTTACCTTGAACACGTTTGTGAACGAAGCATATGTATGCCTTGTTACAGTCCTAACTATCACTTCTTATTGTATGCCCGCTATTCTGTGGAACACTTTGTATATTATGTTCCAACAGCAATCAATCCAAGTGAGTATACAGACTGCCCCTGAATAACGTTTAAAACTCTTAGTCACATTGTAGAGGATGCGATGACAAGTAAAATGATACACTTATGTTCGCAGAAGTTGCGAGGTCCGTGTAAAATGATGCACATTGCGTGTCTGTGTCGCTGTTTATGTTGAAATAGCAAGAACTAGCGCAGTTCGTGAAATATCTACCATTCACTAACCTGATCTGTTGACAGCAGGCGCGGCTCGTGGATTTTGACATGCATACGAGGAGGAACACTTATTACTCAATAAAAGGAGGGGGGTCCGGGGACCCTCCCCCGGAATTATTTGGATTTCAATGTGAAAAATCATGGTATTTCAGCAGTTCTCACGTTAAACACTGAATACACTTTTGGTAGATTTATTAATATATTTTTAAAGAAACATTCTGTTAAGGGGCCTTCCTAGTCCCTAGTAGAGGAAATTAAGTAAAGTTTCAAGCAGTTACCACTATTCCATTTTCCTAAACAGTTTAAAACATCTCAAGGCATTAATTTTTTTAGACCAAAATTCACAAAATTCACAAACATAATTTTAACATATTTAACGTGCCTTTGGATTGCTGTAATTTTTTAGAACAAAATTCACAAACATAATTTTAAAAAAGTGACATACCTTTGGATTACTGTGTTGAGCACTTGACGTAGCAAGTAGGTGGAGAAAATAAGGGTATTTGCGTGGAAAGTTACGCCAAGTCGAAATCACACCAGAGAGTGCTGTCCAGACATCGGATTGACATCATAGCGCAGGTTTTTTTAAGGTTCACAAATCACAATGTTTCACATTTAGCGAAACTGCACCGTTAAATTAATGCACTTTAGATCGTGTATTTTTTTTACACTTTTAACTTTTAATACATCTCACTATATTTGAAAATAAAAATATTAAGTCAAAAACATGATTCATCTAAATGGTAACTTAACTAACGTGTAGATAACTGTTACTTGTACGTGATGTTCATTCGTTGTTCTTTTCGTAGCACAAATTTCGCAATAACTTGTTCTACACTGCTCACTTTATCGTGAACGGCTTATATAGTGTAAGGGCCGTACGCAAAGTGTGAGGTTAGATACTTCAAACAACTGATTTTATAAATATATAGAAAAGTATTTATACGTAACTAAAATATAAAGAAAAGAAAGGAAATTACTGGTAAGACATTAAATATTAAATGACGCCTAAATATCTCAATAAATTCTAATGGCAATTTCCCTTATTACGAAATACTCGCGTATAGGGAGCGTACATTTGTTTATGGCTTTCTATCTCGTCTTCTGCGGAATTATAAATAAGGAAGATTTTGACAGAAAAGGACTCCCAGTAAAGAAAACCTTGTATATCATAAATTGTTACGGTGGTGGCCGGACAGAAAATCAGGTTTTGAAATGTTTGTGTCTGAGTTTAATATTTTACTTTTCTGCCATATGATTCGGTACAGTGCTCGGCTATAAAGTATCTTCTTTACAAATGAAAAATATGTCACTTATATTTTACATTGTATTTTTAAGTTGATATTAATTTATTATAATTTCTTGTGAAATACTAGGTTGCAAAAATGTTTTCTGTAACACCTAGGCAAGCAGGAGTAATATCTAAAACTTATCATTCCGCCACAAGAAAACTGTTGCGATTTTAAGCAATTTTATGGCAAAATATTACAAATAAACTGGTTTTTTTTTGCGTAATAGGTTTAAAAATTCCGTATACGTAGAAACAAGCTACTTTAGACTAGTTTTTTTTTTTTTTTATGTTTTTCAGCTGGGTTTTGATTGAAAATGTAGCTACAAAATAAGAATTTTTTAACTAATTAAGTAAGTCGCGTACGAAAAATGTGGAAAGTTCATAGGAAGACCACGGTACGTAGGACAGTTCATTAAATTTTGGTACAATTTACTGTAGTGATGTCGCGAAACGAGTGAAAGTTGCATCTGTCGTTAGTGCAGTGTAGCGTGGCCGCGGATCTTGTGAGCCGGGCTGGTTTGCTGGCAGCCCGTACAAGCGTGCATTTATCATACATCCCCGTTCCTCTTCTTCCAGGGTTAGCCAGACCGGGGCACTCACTGCGCATGTGCCAGCAAGGTCAGGCGAGCTGCTCGCCTCACAGCCCTGCATAGTTCGGACCGCCCGAGGCAGGAAACACGTACACAAGTAAACCTTTAATCAGACTTCGCGATCGGCTGACGGTTTTAGCGAGTAGGTAGTACAAAATATATCAATACAAATTATCTTCTGTAACTAGAAGTACGTCAATTTCGCGGATTCATCTGGCAGCAGCCTAGACTTGTCAGTCCTATACACCCACTGACCACAATCGATTATCTATTGGCTTATAACCGTACAAGCAGTTAGCAAGCGATAGCACTTCGCATTATTTCCATATTTACTACTGACTTGCAGTAGTCAAACGCGTTTCGTAACAGCCGCCAGCAAGTCACAGACATGACAATGAAGTATACATAATTGGCGTTCAACCTGACCTGGAATGTGTCTGCGAAATTTGCGTACCTCTATCTACAACACCAACGGTGAAAATGAAAATGATTTACTGTAATTCGCAAATAATCTGGGAGGCTGCAGCCCAATAGCACAAACTGCCACTGCTTGGCAGGTTATATTAGTAGTTAAAAGCACAGAAGTGCAGTGTTGCCAGTTGGACGGCTTACGCAAGTGTCTACGTAGTTATACTGAATGATGGTGAATGTCAGGCCTGAGACAAAATTCTCTGCTCGTTAAACTAGGCGTGCTTTGCTGTTTGTTTTGAACTTTTAATTTTTTATATTTTCTACATATTGACACAATACCTATTTTTAGGTTTATTATTTATGTGTGTGTTGCCTACAGCCAATTTAGTTTTTTTCCTATAGTGTATTTTTGGTCCACTCTTCATTTTATGAGATTATTAAGTACTGCTGTGGCGTATGTCCGCAATATTTCAGTAAAAATTTACCCACATAACAAGAATATTTGAAAGACATTATATCAGTGATACACCGCAATCGATAGCGACATTTCTCACCGCAAAGTTGCGTCAAATGTACCATAGTGTACATTAACTGTTACGTAGAGTGTAATGCATGGTCTATGGCCAAACAAGTGAGGATGTTGTCTTATGTCGCCGGTAAAATGCAGTGTTGACAAACGCAGTACATGGAGTGAATCGAAGTAGTATATTGTAAACTAAACCTGTGGATAACTCTTAACAATTCCCGTACAACATAGAAGTTATATTTTTTCTAGGCTTTACAAGTGTGAGTTCATAATTGTGTTTTGTAAACAAGGAAAGTATTATTTGTTTATGAAAGTAGAAAATTAAGGAAATTATATATTATTTAAGAATATTATTTAAAGCACATACACTGTTATAAAAACAGGTCATATTGTGTTTTTTACAAGAACACTTGTTTTTTGTCACCCAAAGTCAACAGACAATGATACTCTAAGTTTAATTGATTACATATTTACACTGACAACGTAACAATGAAATGAATACTTTCACTTCTCTATTAAGAACATATTTTCGTTGCCACAGCCGGAAATGAAAGACGAGAATTAAAATGTCACCTTGATAAAGATATAAGTAGCAGAAAATACGACTTAAAAATAATTTACAAAATTAATTTATTAACCTAAAAATTTGTCCTAAAATATGTTACAAATAACACACTACGCCGCCACCTTATTTTTAGCCCTTTTCTTTTATCCATAGCTTTAAATTTCCGATATTAGTGACCAGCATTTTCCTACATTATCTTACTAGTAACGACATATTCATTATAGAAACGCTATTGCTGTAATACATGAACTTAACACAAACCGGTATTTATCAGAGTAGCCTTAGTTGAGTCAACACAAAATGTTACGCTAATGTTTCAGTAGACTAGCAATTGGTCAAAGATTATTTATGTGTTTATATTTCCAATAATGCATATGATTACACTTATGAATAATACGGAAGTTATCTCACTTGCAAAGATTACTTTACCGCTAATAAAAAATTCACTAATGCTGAAAGCAGATACGAAGGGCCTCACCAGTGGGTTGGTGAACTAAAGTTAGTAAATACTACATACGGGAGAAACATTTTTGAAAGGAATTCTAATTTAAGATACGGAAACGTGTATCGAACACTGCTATCACTGTCAATCTTTGACACAGGTTAAAAGTGACAGTCACCAGTGCCTCATTGCGAAAACCTCAATTGTATGCCTGTGTAACTGCAGCAGTAACCAGCTTGGACACAATGACCCACTCAGTCACCAGTGGCACTGCAGTGTTCCAATGAAAAGGCACCTACAGATACCTGTATAACACCAGATGTGATCGATGTAGACACAATGACTAGAGGTACGCAAATTTCGCAGATACATTCCAGGTCATGTTGAACGCCAATTATGTATACTTCATTGTCATGTCTGTGACTTACTGGTGGCTGTTACGAAACGCGTTTGACTACTGCAAGCCAGTAGTAAATAAGGAAATAATGCGAAGTGCTATCGCTTGCTAACTGCTTGTACGGTTATAAACCAATAGATAATCGATTGTGACCAGTGGGTGTATAGGACTGACGAGTCTAGGATGCTGCCAGATGAATGCGCGAAATTGACTTACCTCTAACAATGACCCACTGTGTGACCCTTGGTAGATCTCGGTTACCTAACAACGACCCACTAAAAGTAGTAGGGTATTGGGGAAGCTGGTGAACAAGCTTCAGGCTGTGAAGCAGTGGAGCTACGTTGGATCAATCTGCCACCATTTTGTTTTGCACGGTGGCTATTTGTTTTGAATAGGTAGCCATTTTGTCACATCATATGTCGTATATTATGTCATGTGTCATTACATGTCACATTATTTATACTGCCATAATATATGTCATAAATCGTGTCACATCAAGTGTAATGTCATGTGTCACATCATGTGTAATGTCATGTGTCATGCCATAAGTTATGTCACATGTTATGTCATATGATACGTCATAAGTTATACCATATGTTGTCATATGTAATGCCATGTTATGTAATATGTTATGTTATTCATGTGTCATCATATTAGGTCATGCCAAGTCATGTGTGATGTCGCTTCGTACAATCCATCTCGAAAGTCCTCCATCTTGTTTCGGCTGTAACTTGTTGAGTGGAAATAGTTTTTCACTCAGCAGGGATTATTTGCCTCGAAATTTCCCTTAGTCATTGTCTGCTGGGGGTCATGTTTGTTTACATAGGTGGCTGGCAGATGGCGCTGGTGTCGAACATATGTCGTCGGCATCTGTGTGGTGCTGCAGTCCGTATCCTCCATGTTTGTTCCTGGATGGCTGCCACCATGATTCTTACAATGTTTACATTGTTGTCTGCTAGAGTGCTCTAGTGTCGCTGTTGCTGTTTAGGGAAAATTCGTGTGTGTTTGTATATGAGAGATGGTCCTTATGATTTCATTAATTTTTTACGTAGCCTTAGTAACAATTTTTGTTCGCCATGTATTGCTTTCGAACTTGAAATTTTTGTGTTAGCAGACATGCACCCTAGCCAACTGAGTTACGAGAGCTTTGATGGCAGATCAAATTTTAATAGTGAATATACAACAATTTCTTTTGTATCAGATAAGTGTTCACATTTAATTTACTTTCCTTTAAATTTTTGGAATACATTTGTCTTATTGTTTTATATATACTACATTTCTGCCATGCGAAACCTCAAAGCGAACAACTAAATCATATTTATATGATTCAATAATCCCCAACTATATACACCTACGAATCCTCAAAGCCGGCAAATGAATAATTTTATATGTTTCAAAAATCCCCAACTAAATGCACCTACTAATCCTCAAAGCAGCAAAATTAACAAACAAAATCTTCAATGAAATGCAATTGCGAATCCTCAAAGCAGACAATTGAATCATTCTTATATTATTAAAAAAACAACGAAAAGCACCTTGTCATCGTCTACCTAGACGTATTTACTATTTCTGCTCTACGAATCCTCAAACCAGACAACTGAATAGTTCCCATATGATTCAGAAATAGGTAAAGAATATCTGTCTGAATTTGTTTAGAGAAATCCAAGACTCATGCCTCGTAGGCTGTGATTTGAGGACAAAATCAAAACATCTTGTATTTTTTTAAAAATAAATATAATATAATCGTCTGAATTTGTCTAGAGAGATCCAGGATGTAGGCTGTATGCAAGAAGGGTTCAAATACAATGTCTTTTATTTTTCCATGCTAGTAGATAGGTTTAGTTCCTACTGGGGGGACACAGGCTGGGGTGCCGCTGTGGACATTTAGGATCAATCCAACATCTGGAACATATTTTAAGTTCACAAACTTGGTATACTTACCCATAAATTTTCAACAGGCATTTGTTTACAAGGCCTGGAGCCTGCTATTTAATATTTTACAAATTTACCACCATACAATCGACATGATCGATAAACTCTAATAATTTGATTATTATATTTAGTTATGTGTTTGTTCACCTGTTGATTGGCTTGGTCGATGAGATGCCATATTTGTTTCCAACTTTTACCACTAGTGTGTGCTGTTGTATGTGTATAAGGTCGTGCGTGCTCAGGCTAGTATATGGTACAGTCACCCTTATTAACACTTTAAAAATGTATATTAAAAGAGCTCATTGCTCGAGCGAACTGTCTATTCTTTGGTTGGTAAGCGAACACTTCAACATCTTAGGTACTATAAAACGCGAGAGCTCCCCCTAAGACTTTAAAAATGTGTTAAACACAGAGCTATATCACCTTCATCATGATATTCAATCGTAATTGTTTTTCAGTTTTAATATTATTAAAACTTTTATAGTATTGCTTTGCAGAAAGTATGCTACATAAATGTTGATTGAGTGTACAATGACTGGTGCATCTCATGCTCTTTAAGAAAAAGTTATGACAGGCATGTTAAATAACATATCATAAACACAATGTGAAGTTTTAAAATAAATCCATTCATTTAAAGACTTATTAAATATATACAATTAATATTTTACGCACTATAAATATTTACAGTTCTGGAGGTGGCTGGGCAGGTCCTCACATCATCTGCTACATGGAAAATGTATTCATTTTATCAGAATATCCCATATTCTCGTGCACAGACGAGTGATATGACACTTATGCAACAGAATAAACTTACAGAAATTTCAGCTTCATTTTCACTTGCAGACCCGTCATTACATGTTGCCTCCTCCATCTTGACTGATAATTAATAACTACTTTAACAGACATATTTATATTTTTTTGTAATAACTAATCAGAAAATTTGCAGGTGTCAATTTAATTTCTTGCAACAGTTTTTCTCTTCACACAGGCCACAAATGAGAAGAATAACCTACTGTAAGGCATATTTCAGTGCTCTAGTTTGGTGTGTTGCCTTTAGTAAATGTTTCCTATACTCGCGATGTCCTTACATAAACTCCAACCTTTGCATTATATTTATGCAGGTCCAGGTTCTTCTAATTTTTGTAAACAGTTTGTAGTAGAGAGTTGTCCTATATGTTAAAAGACTTTATGTTCGTGGTCCTATGTGCATTATGATTATATTTTGACACTAACTTGGTCAATATATCCATCCACCTGTAGCTTCCCTGTGCTCAAAATTTTTGCGACATTTCATGCTTCAAAGCACGATTAAATCTTTCCACGATACAGGACTTAAGACCACTGTGGGTAGAGTAGTGGTTTAAATTTATGTATTGACATCAGTGCTTGAAATGATGAATTGTGAAATTCATTTCCGAGGTCAGTAGCCTATGTAGATTCTTGAGCGTACCTCTGTCATTTAAAACAATGTACATTGCATTTGTTACACCCCTGCCACTCTTAGTTTTTATGGGCACATCCCATGCATATTTACTGTAGCAGTCAATAATATTCAGCATGTACGTGTAGCCTTTATTCTTACAAGCATAAGGAATCATTTCAACCAAGTCTGCTTAATACAAGTCCTTTAAACCAAACACCCGCGCTTTATGTAGAGGATCATTTCGCCTTGCAGGATTGTGCAGCTTCCTAGCAATAGTTTGTCGACTCATTCTATGTAGCCATCTTCACGCAGTTCGTTTATTATACTTGATATTTCATTTGTATGTATAATTATTTTCTGCTTGCTGAGAAGCAACTAGTAGACATAGTCTGTCGGCAATTTCAATAACATTATTCCAGTAAACATATTCTGATCGCCGTCCATCTTGCATCTTCGTATGTGTATCAAAGGCCAGAATCTATGGCAACTCCGACATCTGTAAACAGCTGAAATGTTAAACATAGACTGTGACTGTTTCATCCTTATATTCAGTGCTGGTGGGGTCGTTATTATTCAAATGAGCACACATAAGTATCCAAAGTAGTTTACACTATCCCAGGGCACCTTACGAATAATTGCCAGGATTCTGTTTACACAGTAATTACTAAAGTCCAGAAGCTGGCTTGATTATGACAGTCTACTTGTTTGTCATTACTGGGCCAGAATAAAATTTGCTTGTTTCCCAAGAAATACTTCGTATTTTGCTTGTATACTCCATATGTCCTCAGGCGCGGCTCGTGGATTTTGACATAGGTATGGCTGCAATACGAGGAGGAACACTTATCTCCCAATAAAAGGAGGGTGATCCGGGGGTCCTCCTCCGGAAAAATTTGGATTTCAAGGTGCAAAATGGTTCTATTTTAGCAGTTATCGTGTCTAAACATTAAATATACTTTTCGTAGATTTAATAATATTTTTTGTAGAAACATTCTGTTGAGGGGCTTCCTTAGTTCCTAGCAGAGAAAATAAAGTAGGCCTAACGTTTCAAGCAGTTTCCGCTATTACATTTTCTCAAACAGTTCAAAACATTCCAAGGTATTAAGCTTTTAGACCAAAATTCACTAAATCCACAAAAATCATTTTAACAAATTTAACATGCCTTTCGATTACTGTGTTGAGCACTTTAAGTAGCAAGTAAATGGAGAAAAAGAAGGATGGAAAGTTATGCTAAGTCTAAATCCCATCAGAGCACTGTCCAGACATCAGATTGACATCATAGCTCAGTTGTTTTTAGGGTTCACGAATCACAATATTTCACATTTAACAAAACTGCACAGTTAATTTAATGCACTATAACTCATGTGTGTGTGTTTTTTTACACTTTTAACTTTACTTCATCTCACTGTATTTGAAAATGAAAATATTGAGTCAAAAACATGTTTTAACTAATTGGTCACTTAACTAATGTGTGGATACCCGTTACTTGTGCGTAAAGTTCATTCGTCGTTCTTTTATTAGAACAAATTTTGCAACAACTTGTTATACAGTGATCGCTTTATCGTGAATGGCCTATATAGGATAAGGGCCGTACGCAAGGTGGGAGGTTAGAGACTTCAAACAACGACTTTAATACATGTAAAGAAAGATATTTATACATAATTTAAACATAAAGAAACAAAAGAAAATACCTCTTAAGACCTTAGATATTACAAGCCGCCTAAATATCTCAATAAACTCAGTGTAATAATAGAATGAGAAGGGTAAATTCTCACGGTAATACCCCCTTATACATCATATTCGCGTGTATGGAGGGTACATTTCTTCGTGGCTTTCTGTCTCGTCTTCTGCGGAATCACAAATAAGACAAATTATGAAGATATCTGAAAAGAAAGTTCAGTAAAAAAACCTTTCTATTTGATAAATGGTTATGGTGGTGCCCGGACAGTAAATCAGGTTCTGACATTTTTGTCTACGAGTTCGTATTTTACTTCTCTGCCATGTAGTTCGGTGAAGTGCTTGGCTATAAAATATGTTCATTTTTTTAAAAACTTGACATTAATTTATTATTTGGTACGAAGTAAGTTTATTCTTGGGAAACAATAGACTGCAAAAATGTTTACTGTGATGCCTAGGCATGAAGGAGCAACATCTAAAACTTATCATTCCGCATCAAGAAAACTGTGGCAATTTGAGGCGATTTTATGGCAGAATATTACAAATAAACTATTAATTTTTGCATAATAGGTTTAAAAATTCCATATATATTGTATAGAAACATGCTACTTTTCACCAGTTTTTTTTAATGTATTTCAGCTGAGTTTTGAGTGAGTATGTATTAAACTACACCTTTGTATCTGTGTAGCCTGTATCGGCACAATTCAATGTATGAACACAAAGTCAATTTAACTGGGAACTCACGTCTCTCGCGGCTGGTTCGCGCTTCGATTCCGGGGACGGACCGCTGCCCTGGCTGTGCCCTCCTGGACACCGGAGCTGACTGCCCTTCGACGTGTTTGACGACCCTCTGGCTCGATGTCGGCGACGCCCCGCGTCGACGTCCAGGACCTCGTGTCTCCTTGCGGCGACTCTCTCTTTCGCAGCCTTTTCGCAAGGCTTTATAGTCGGGGCCCGAGATGTTATTAAAACAACCTCACTCAGCTTGCCCCGCCGTCGGCTGCGTTCATGGCTATGTTACTCTCGTAACAATGTCCTGTCCCTGGACCGTGAGTTTGTCAAGTAATAATGAAGCATTGTGCTTTTGTTCCATTTTCTGTTTCCACTCGGTGGTAGGTAAATCATCTTCGTCAATTTCATGAAGAAGTTTCTTGCATTTTACTATAGTCAGAGGTTCTTCTTCCTTCTTCATAGTCACAGGCGGTGGTGGTTTTGGTTTCAAACTGTCCAGTCGCTCTGTTATATTTAAAAGCTTCTTAATTAATCATATCCCATTAAATTTTGCGACGATTCTGTTGATGGGTTGTACTCGCGACCCGCGTTTGGTTATGATAAGAGGTGTCGCTGCTCTGCCTCTTACGTGATTAATGCTGGATGATTGGGTTCGTATTAAGTAATATTGTAGTATGCCCGGCTAGCTCTAATTGAAACAAAATAACAACGAAGTTTCTTTTTTTAATCGGCCTAAGGGACTCACGCACTGCGGGTTGCGTCACGAGAGGTAGATACTTAAAGTTTCTTTCGACGAAAATAATAGGCGCTTCCTCCGGCGGCTTTTGATCGGTCACGACGTTAATTATGTTGCAGGTACCGGCCGCGATCACCCGAAAAGTCCACCCACCGGTGACCC
>PNEQ01083355.1:0-24402 GCA_003012365.1 Medauroidea extradentata | reverse complement strand
AAGAAATTTGCCTCACTTTGTGTCAGTGACTTGTGTGCACGTCTGCAGACTTGCTTCACGGTCAGAGATTGGATGTTTTGACATTCGTGTGTCGTGTGGTTTTACACGCAAATCACAGACGTGTGGTGTTACAGTAACCTTATTGTGATTGGTACAGTCAAATGAGAAACGTCACAGTTCAAAGGCACGCTGCCAATATATGTGAAGCAGAACTGCAGACGTGCACATAAGACACTGGAACAAAGTGGGGCCAAATTCTTTTCGCGAAAAGTTCATGTCTCTATATATCGACGATTAATTGAAAACACGTTTTACCACTTTTCACCCCTTTTCACGTCCGTAGGTGGCGAATTTCGGAAATTCCTGAAATTACTTTTTAGGTATTTGAGTAAGCATCAATCCTAAACAAAAATCACGTCGCTATATAAAAAACTATGGAATCGATATAAATCGAATAAGAGTCGAAAACTCATATTACCACTTTTTTAACCAGTTTAGGGCCGAATTCAAATAAAATTTTTTTAAATGGTACTTGAGATATTTACAAAAGCACCAATTTAAAGCAAAGAGCACTTCGATATCTCCATTGATTCGATAGATATGGAAGGATAATCATAAACACATTTCAAGTATTTTCACCCCTTTAAATAAAGAATTTCGAAACATCTTTGAGTCCTTTCATAGACATTTGTAAAAGTAACCAATTAAAGTTAAAATCACGACGGTAGCCAATTGTGTTTCAAAGATATAGACGATTCATTAAAAACACAATTTGCCCCTTTTTACTGCCTGGGGATCGAATTTCAAAAAAACCTAAAACTACTTTTTGGGTATTTACGTAAGCAATATTTTGAAGTGAATATCATTTCTCTATCCCGAAGGAATCGATAGATATCGATAGTTGATTGGGAACACATTTAAGGTCTTTTCAGCCCCTTAAAATTTGAACTTCGAAAAATCCTTAACTTAGTTACTATGCATTTTTACGAGTGTCCTATTAAAGTAAAAATCACGATGATTGGACGTCGTGTTCGAGCTCTATCGACGTTTCTTCGGAAACACATTTCACCCCCTTAGAGGTCGAATTTCGAAAAATCCCTTCTTAGTGCTCGCCTACGACCTGAAGGGAACCCCCACAAAAAATTTCACGATTCTAGGTCCAGTGGTTTGGGCTGCAGTTTGATATGTCAGTCAGTCAATCAGTCAGCTTTCATTTATATATATATATATATATATATATATATATATATATATATATATATATATATATATATACACTAGCAGTCCCCCGCGGCTTTGCTCGCGAGTATTATTCCTAACTGATAATATGTACTTTAACAGAATAATCTCTTTGTACAAAAGATTGGTACTTCAGTCATCAAGTGTTAGAATGTCCAAGCGGCTAGTTGAACTAATTCTGCAGCAGGATAAGTAGCTATAGCTGTCCACGCGTAAAGCAGTCATAAGTTTGTCCCTGCCACTAACAGCGACTTCGCCTGGACCTTATATATAGACCTGCCTATTTGACGTTGTGGGGTAATTACAGACACCTAAGGTAAGAGGTTAATCGAATTAGAAACATCTGTTTACCCTGTGCACAACCATTGGTGACGGTGCCCTGAATTATATATTTTCAAAATATTCACTTTAACGTTATTGACATTACAAAGTTTCAAGAGAGTAAAGGTTTTGCGGAAACGTATTTAGTGCCCCAAACCTGAGATTAGTGAGATTATATATCGTCGGTTTACTGCCGAAAGGGACAATGTCAAAATGAGATAAAATTATAAAAATCCTAGGGATATGTATATGTTGTTCACGAACAATTGCCCAAGTTTAAAGTCTAAAAGTCTATTCGTCGTTTCGTACTGTTGTGTCACAGTATAGTAACATACCAAATTTTTGTTAATATCTACAATTTAATACTGTTTTTAAACGAAATAGCATTTATGACTTAATCACTTTTGGCAGTATACCGACGATATGTCAGCTGATATTGTAGAGGAACCTAAGTGGAAAGCGAACTACAATTTTACCCCTTTTAAAGACTGCATGTAAATTGCACTAATTCGATCTGCCTTGTAGTTTTTTGAGTGTGAGAATTGAACGTTCGCACGCAGCTTTTAACGGAATTCGAGCCAAGAACCTCCCGGAATTTAGACCTGAGTGACAAACAACTGCGTCACGTAACGTCGAAATAATTCATGAAAATAAAATTAATTGAAAAAAAAAAAATATCTGTGTCCTGGGCTCATAGAGGTTGTACAACACCACGTCTCGATAGGTTACTGTAGTGAAACTCCTGTATAAGTTGTTTCTCGCTGCTCGTTCCTGCTTTTCGGATCGTCTGCCTTGATTATTGACCAACTAAGTTTTATTTTTAATAATCACGTTTCTTATAAAGAAAAAAATTACATACATATTTTTTTAAAATATTTACGTAAGCATCACTCTGACGCGAGCAACACCTCAATAACGCTTCTGGTTAGATAGATATCGTGGGTTGATGGAAAACAAATTTTGTGATTTTTCACCCTTTTGGGTGTCGAATTTCGAAATATTTTAAATTTACATCTTATACATTTGTATAAGTACCCAACTGAAGTGTAAATCACATCGCTAGCCCGTTCAGTCGAATCAAAATCGATCATTCCTTAAAAAAAAAAAAAAAAAAAAAAAAAAACGTATCACCCCTGCACAGTATTGAGATTTCGAATTTCAAAAAATCTGAAAACCGTTTTGCGATAATTTCTGTAATCATCATCCTGAAGCAAAAATTAATTGTATGTATCGACGGGTTCGATAGATATCGAGGATTTATCTAAAACACGTTCAGTGTATTTTCACCGCTTAAGAGAGTAAATTTCGAAAAACCCTTGATTCACGTTTTAGAATACTTTATTGGTATCTCGTGGTCGTAAAAAACACAACATTAGCCCGCTGGGTTCAAGATATATCGACGATTAATTGAAAACGCTTTTCACCACTTTTCACCCCTTTTCACGTCCTTAGATGGCGAATTTCGAAAATTCCAGAAATTACTTTTTAGGTATTTGAGTAAGCATCAATCCTAAACAAAAAACTCGTTGCTATATAAAAAACTATGGGATCGATATATATCAAATGTGAGTCGAAAACTCATATTACCCCATTTTTAACAAGTTTAGGGCCGAATTCGGAAAATATATTTTAAATGGTACTTGGGATACTTACAAAAGCGCCAATTTAAAGCAAAGAGTACTTCGATATCTCGATTGATTCGATAGATATGGAAGGATAATCTAAAACACATTTCACGTATTTTCACCCCTTTAAATAAAGAATTTCGAAACGATTTTGAGTCCTGTCATGGACATTTGTAAAAGTAAGCAATTAATGTTAAAATCACGACGATAGCCAATTGTGTTTCAAAGATAAAGACGGTTCATTAAAAACACATTTTACCACTTTTTACTGTCTGGGGGTCGAATTTCAAAAAAACCTAAAACTACTTTTTGGGTATTTACGTAAGCAATATTTTGAAGTGAATATCAAGTCTCTATCCCGAAGGGTTCGATAGATATCGATAGTTGATTGGGAACACATTTAAGGTATTTTCAGCCCCTTAAAAGTTGAACTTCGAAAAATCCTTAAATTGGATAATGTGCTTTTTTACGAGTGTCCTATTAAAGTAAAAATCACCATGATTGGCCATCGGGTTCGAGCTCTATCGACGTTCCTTCGTAAACACATTTCACCCCTTTTCACCCCCTTAGAGGTCGAATTTTGAAAAATCCCTTCTTAGTGCTCGCCAACGACCTGAAGGGAACCCCCACAAAAAATTTCACGATTCTAGGTCCAGTGATTTGGGCTGCAGTTTGATATGTCAGTCAGTCAGTCAGTCAATCTGTCAGCTTTCATTTATATATATGTGTGTGTGTGTGTGTCACAAATATAAAAGTATAATTTTGTATATATATTTTTTTCACATTACTTGTAATTAATTTCGCTCAAATGAAATTTTTTTATCGCTTACAGTTTTTTTGCGGATTGGCTCGTAAATGTCAAAATTTATATGTTGCGGTTTTATATTCGACAATAAAACAAACTTAAATACCAAATTGAATAAAAAAATTTCAATGTGGATACAGGGGAAAAAAATCTCAGTGCATAACATTGTTGCAAGCTACAAGTTGACATATATAAAACCACAAAATAAAATATTTCTGTATTTAAATAAAAAAAAGCAGAAATTTAAGTGAAAATTTGAAAAACACCAAAAAGTTTTTTTAAAAATGAAAAAAAAAAAATTTATTTCTCTTTTATATATGTGTCAGCTTGTAACCTGCAACATTGTTATTCACTGTGAGTTATTTTAGTTTGGTATGATATTTGTGGGAAATTTTACTATTGATGTATTGTGTAAGAGTTTACCATTGTTTGGTACAATTATAAAATTATGAATTTTTCGGCGCGGAAATTCGTTAAGGTATAGGAGAAAAATACATCCTTGAAAATGTAGTTGATAATTACGCTAAAAATATGACAGATAAAAAAATTCTTAAGAGCAAAATTTAGCCACAATTTATATCTAAAATAAAAATGTCGGCTACAAAAATTAAAATAAGTCGATGAAAATCACTGTAGACTGTGCCTTTAACGCGCACTCACACTTTAAATTTTATTATTTGTCGATAATAAGAAAGAAATAGGCCCTGCTTTCAAAGTCGCGTCCATTCTAACCACCTACGCATTGGAAGACAGCAAGCGAATATTGAGCGTCAAGCGCTTACACTGTTAGAAAAAAAATTCCGTAAAATTCCCGAAAATTACAGGCAAAAATTTATCCCGAAGTCTTCGTAAAATAACGGACTCAGTTTTGCTGGAAAACGAAATCCTCCGTAAAATTACGGATAATCCATTTACCTAACAAAAAAAGAATTTATTAAAATTAATGGCACACCATTTTCAAAAAATACAAAATATGGCACACTTATTTGACATGATTCCTCTTCTAATGATCGTAATGTACTATTTACGTACCTGAAAAATTTCTCGAATTAAACATGGTTGAATGCGGCAGCGAAATGCCCCACCCCGAAGAGGTAACAAGTTGACACACACTACGTTATAAAGACGTATGTCACGCTACCGGGTCTGTGTGTCATCAGTCTGCCTCCTCGATATCACCACCAAGTCGAGATACAGCAGGACGTCCAACTGTGTTCGCCGTAACCGCTACATAATATCAGCCTCGTCAATCAACAACTATTAAGGTACGAATGTTGTCGTAACTAAATTGAGTGGCTAAATAACTTAAGTTATATAGTTATAATTGTTAAAGATTTGCCTCCCTCCGCGCCAACAGTAACTCTTGTATTGTATCATGTTATATAAACCGCTGATAAAGTTCCTAACTAATTTAGTGTGTTATTTACATGACGTCAGCCCTAAACAAGTATTAACTGAGGAACCCTTAAATAAGATTATAAGGTAATAAATAATAATATTTCTCCCAAACTTGCAAGCTAACAAAGTTCTTATGAAAACCATAACACTGGTGGAGATGGATATTTACTAATTAAAGTTAAGTATCAAAGCCCTAAGAGGGAACATTTAATCTTATTCCTTACGGAATATTTTGTTCAAGTACGTAAGATAAAAGCCGAAGCCTACCGCTAATAGATATTATCATAGTTGGTGCCACAAAAATAGCAAAAAGTGAGAACAAGGCAAGTAAAGATTAAAATAATATTAAACACCCTTAATCGAAAAAATATTGAAGACTCAGAGACGAATATTCCATAATTGGTGCAATTTTTCATTACAATTTCTTAATTCCACAATTAGGTAATATAAGTGAGTTTACATCTCATCGACAGTAGTGGTGGATTTAAGGGGGGGGGGGCTACCGGCTCGAAGACCACTCCAAAAGCGTGTTCAATATTACGTAGCAAAAGTATGTCCAGTTGCTTATAGGAAACTGGAGTTTTGTTTTACCATCCAAGTACATGTAATGTATTCTACTTGTATGTATGCTATTTTTTATGTTCAGTAAAAATAACTGTAACTTTTGAGATGGCTGGTATTTTTTACAATTCATAATACGTTTCTAAATCCGCCAGTGGTCGACAACGATGCCGTCAAAGACGGTTAAACCCGTCTTGGCACAATAACAAGAGTTGAGAGAGGTTTGTTATGGAACCATCCCAGCGTTCGCCTGGATTGATTTCAGGAAACCATGGAAAACCTAAAACAGAATATCCTGATCCGGGGATCGAACCCGGGTCCTCCCGAATACGAGGCGAGTGATACGCCACTGCTCAACCTCGCTCGATCATAATTCATGTACGTTCAGCATCCTACAATTGTATTAATTTTTTTCTGTTTCTTACCGTTGCGCCACTTTGCTCGGTTTCGTAGTTAGCTATTTTAGAAGTGTTGAACGAGGTTTCATTTTATTTGGTCAGTCTGCATTACAAGGCAATTTTTCATGCCTGTTTGATCTGTAAACATCATGGTAAAGCAGTCCGACTGCTGCCAGAATATGTGAAGCAAGTAACTTAAATTAATTTTTACCGTGGTGTTTATGCTATCGAAAAACAGGAACGAGCAAAGATATCACTTATTACTCGTTGGAAAAAATCAATTGGTTTACACGAAATCAAATATATTTCGAAGCCATTTATAATTAATTTAGTTCTAATAGTAACGTATCTAAATTACTCTCAAAATACACACGTCACGAAGGACTGCTTTTATTTGTCACTTAAAATAATGAGTTCTCTCAGATCTGGAAATCTTTATGTACTCATGTTTACAATAAGCTCAAACAATGTTATTGTTACTACGTGTGTCGGACTTATGACACATAACGATGTTGCTTTACCAATACTGCCTATTGATCAACCAAAATCATAAGCATTATTACACCGGGCGTTAAAATATCCAGCAACATTTTAATCGTGGTAAAGATAAAGATACGAACATAATGTTAAGAGGGATTTACTTCTCTTCAACAACAATGTCATTTGATACAATCAAACAAGTCTTTAAACAAGGACGGGAAAAGGGAGAGGAATCCTTCAAGGCCTATACGTTGAGACCCAGCATTCATTTGGTGAGATTTAGAAAACCGAAATCAGGATAGCATGTATCGGGAAACGAATGCTCGTCCAACGTGTTTCCCATTACTAGAGAGGATGACATATCGCGAAAATTTTTCGTGCCGCATACCCTTGAAAGCGCTGTAGTTTCTTTCAAAGCGTATTGTTGTGTAACTATTCTTTTTGTAGGTTTTACTTATTATTTATTGTGTTGGGTGGCTGTAGCCTGAGGTAGGCACTTTATACTAAAACTATTTAAGTGGTTAAGTTAAGGGTGAGGGTTACGGTTAAATGATATATGTAATATAATTATGTGGCTTTACTCTACATAAGTTAGTTACAAATACTACACGGTTGTACTACATAATTTAGATAGGAAGGGAGTGGGCTGTTTAAGTAATTACTTGTTCTACGCTATGATGGGTGACCCTTTGGACACCTTAGACCTCACCGTTAGCATGATGCCGGAGGTTGATGATGATTGTGTCGGCTATCGACGGACGGCGGCATGTCGTGGGTCTCGACCCAGGACCATCCTGGCGAGGTGGTGACGGCTGGAAGGCTTGAAGGAGACAGACCTCGATTCCCCCGATACATTACATTATATTGACACACTTCAGTGCCGGTGGGGAGAATCGCTGAGGCCCTTGTCTCATGCAACCCCTGACCTGATTTCACTGCCGTCGTCGCTAACCCGTCCTCCAGGCGAGGCTCTTGCTAATCATAACAGTATGCCTGTGTGATATATTGATATACACCTGACACGACGTAGCGTCTGCAGGCTAATAAGAGGCACCAAATATTACACTAGTGGTATTATTATTCGCTCAGTCAAATAAGGTAACAACTCCACGTACAAGCGAAAGCCAGTAATCTTTTGATGAGCTGAACGTACGTTGAAACCTAGCAAACAATCAAGTTTTCTCGCGATGAATCGTCATCTCTACCCATTACACGTACAGTACTTCGAATTTTATAAACGTTGTGCGTACCGTTTAATGAAATTATCGTATATTAGACATCAAAAGCATTCACATAACACTCATTTTCCTACAGTTCACGTATTATTTGACTGCGAATAGTCATAACATGCCTGTAATTACAACTTGCTTTATTAAGAGGCTGAGTCACCACTTCTGTTAAAATTTTTCATCTTCTTATTAAGGGTGTGACGATTTACCACGTCAAGGTCTCTATATAGAAACATTATATTCTACGATTAGGTGCATATTATTGTACATAATGTACACTGGGATTTATTAACTCTTGTTACATGGTGAGATATAGTTATTATTATTATTATTTTTATTATTATTTTCTTGAATATAAAATTATTTTAATTACTTTACAATATTTCGAATACGATGTATGTAACAGAAGGTGAGGTAATCAGCTCAGTCCCTATTGAAATGTCGACATATATATGTTACACCCAAATTTTTAATCAGGAATAAACTGATAACCATTAAGCAGTATTAATGACCCGGGCTTTTAATACTGTAGACCAACACAGGTCCATAGCCCAAAAAAAGGGAGGGGAATTAGGGGGGCAGGCCCCTTAAAAATGTTCAATCCTCCGCCGTTATATTGTCATCTGTACTTGTACACACGCCTCCTTGGCAGCAGAAACTACCCCCCCCCCCCGCCCCACCACAAAATTACTTGGTGGCCAGCCCACGGTTTCAAGCCTGGTTACGGGCCTGGACCAGTATAGTTACTAGGACTAGGGTTCAAGCAGGCGAATGAACAAACTTGGAGAAGAGCGCAGTTCAAATATAACGCTTTATACCCCCTCCCTCCTCTTCTAGAGGGAGAAGCCATTGAGAGGCACTCGGCAGCACGAGCGAGCAGGACCCCGCCGCGCCTCGCCACTATCAGCCCGCAAGATACTCCCCGGGATCTGATTAGCTAATGACGCACAGCCCGTCAGGCATTGTTTGCCCTGGGACGTCGGTCTGTGCCAACACGACTACAAGGTCTGCTAGTTACCACTGGCGGTCGCCAACAATCCCCACTCCTCTACACAGGCGACTGTTCACCCGCCAGCTTTACAACTAGTCATCATTTCAATGTTGCCATTACCGATCACCTCTGCCATATCGTTCTTTATGAATAAACACAAAATATTCCGTTTTTTTATAAACCAATTAGTATCACGGTACTAAATTATATATATTTTTTTGTTATCTACCATTTGATTCCATTAAAGCATATTGTTAAACGGATATAGGATTTGTCATATAACTTATCTCAAACAAGATTAGTTAAAGTTTACACATACGTAACAAGCATACATAACCACAATTGTTACAAAGCTTTGCCATATATAAAAATTTTGTTTCACTTAACAGTTCTCAAAAGATTATACATATCAACTAATAAACTATCATTCGTATGTGATACCATTTATAAATATGTGAATACACATCAATATTTATATATAGCCTACACATAATTTATATGTACTCATAATTTGGCATTTTTGTAACTAAAGACTATTACTAAAATTTGTGAATTTCATTAGCTGTATATACTTTTTATTGACTATGTAACTTATAAGTTCTTTCTTAAATTCTGCTTCTTTTTCAATCAATCTTATACTACCAGGTAATTTACAACACGTTTCTCTGGGATGGAAACGGTAGCTGTACTAAAGTGGCCGCCTACCCAGAACGTTACAAGATTATTCGAAAACTGTTCAGTGTGCGTAAGTTACGTCTGATTAAGACTAGCATTCAAAGAACGTTACATGTGTATGTACCCATTTCAGGTCCTCCATGAATCTCCAAAAATTTATTTTTACGCTGCCGATAAAGGTGAAAATAGGCCTAAGTGATTATTATAATTACATTTAAGGTATGAAAATGCAGGCGGAGAATCTTTTAAATCTTATGGGCGTGCACAATACACATTTTTCTTCAATATTACGGCATACAACCTTAAGATTTCACATAAGTCGCCATATCGGATTATTTTATTTCCTCAATTTTTTGAAATTCTGAGAAGGAAAATGTGGAATTTGCTCTCATAGTGTGAGTTATATTTACCTTGCGCTACAATACAATCATCATAGTTGTACTTGTAACGTATATTTACGCCGCAATCAGTTCACTTAATTAAGAATAGAAATATTACCTGGTTGCTTAAATATTCGTTAAATGTCAACTGTGATGTTTGTACTGTAATGCAAGGTAAATAGTATTCACGCTAAAATAGCAAATTCTGCATGTTTCTTCTCTGAATTTTAAATCGAGGGAAAAATAAAATAATACAATAATGTGACTGATGCTGAGACTTAAGGGCGCGGTTCACCTCAGTGTTCAACGTCTTTACTTATTCTTATATTTGGACCAGGTATTTTTTTTTCTTATTTTAGACATAAACTGTGATTAAATCTTCCCTTTAGAAAACTTTTGTATCTCTCATAGTTTTCGTGTAATGAGTCGTAAACGTCAAAATTTGCACTTTACGGTTTCAAGTAGGCCACTAAAACCAACTGACATACCAAACCGACAAATTCACAGTGTATAACAATGTTTTAGGCTATGATTTGACATATATAAAAACAAAAGTAAAATCCTTTTTATTTAATAAAAAAGCTGAATTTTGAAATAAAAATTTAAAAAAATATCAACAATTCTTTAAAAGTAAAAAAAATATATATATTTTTTGTTTTTATATATGTCAAATCATAGCCTACAACATTGTTATATAGTGTGAATTTTTTTTAGTTTGGTATGTCAGTTGGTTTTAGTGGCGTACTTAAAACCGTAAAGTCCAAATTTTGACGTTTACGACTCATTACGCAAAAACTTTGGGAGATATAGTCCTACAATAACTTCCTAAGAGGAAGATTTAATCACAATCTATGTATAAAATAAGAAAAAAATATTTGGTACAAATATAAAAATAAAAAAATACGTTGAAAACTGAGGTGAACCGCGCCCTTAAAGGAACAAGTCTGGAACAATTACGAAGACTCGTGGATATAGACAGAATAAATTCGTGGCTTCACTAATCTGCAGACTAGCCTCCTGGAATATACAGGATGTTCCGTAAGTCCGGTCTCATGGGGTAAATAGAAATTGGTGAAATGTGGAATGGTTTAATAGTGATGCAGTGTGTTCACTTCCATATGTCATTACGACAGAAAATGTTCAAACTGATGGCCGCGTTATGCTTTGCACATGTGTATGCGATGGTTCAAATTGCTTTGTACACGATGTAACATGGCTGGCGGGACAGAGCGGCATGCAGCAGTATTGTTGTTATTCACAATAATATTTTATGAGCCTACATTCATCTATTTTAACTTTCCTTATGAGACCGGACTCATGGGACTATTTTTGTCTTCAATTCAGCCCAGGATTCGAGTGGTGTGCTTATGATGCGTTTGTTTCTGGACTTATTGTATATTTGACAACAAATCATGTCATATTAGAAACAATTTAAAAACAAAGTAATCTTATCAAATTACAAACGAGAAAACAAACACGTAACTTCTAATAATAAGTTCTCCTATTTTCAGTTGCTCCCTCATTGGGCTTTTGCTCAGATTATATGTTTTATAATTTCTGTATTAGTAATCTGACATGACACCATGACGGATTATGTTATATTTATAGATTATTACTACAATTACTGTTGGCTGTTTTCCCGTGTTTATTTCGGTGTCTCATTCTGGAGATCTTCAACGGCATAGTGCTGTGATAGAGTGCGTTCAAAATACGTTCCTTTTTTAACTATCCAGGTACCCAGACTTGCTAAACTCTTTCACAACTCGTAAGGCTAGAACTACTGCGTGACCAAAAGCTTTCAGTCTCGTACGAAATTTATTCCGTAATCTAAGTTCATAGTCTAGCTTATCAGCGATACTCTGTACTTGGGCTTAACTTACACGACCGATCGACGCAAAACTACAGTGATGACTAGTTTACTTTGGTTGCCGTGACACTTTCTTAGCCAGTTTTCACCACAGCGTTTGCAGTACAACAGGGTGAAATTAAAAAAAAAAAAAAACTGCTGACTAGGTCACGTTGGTCGCCTTCGCATAGACGAGAGTTAGACGCATTTAAATAAAAATGCAATGAACATGTAGATAACTAGACGTAGCTTTTAATACGCGACACGCTAATACCTTTCAAAGCCGCTTGGTGGCAAAGTCATTACAACTTTACACTGGTACCGAACATTGTTCAACTTATCGCTGTTACGGTTCATAACATTTTCATGGGAGAATAAACTCCTATCTTATAGTTAGAGACATGAAAAACTCGTGTTTTATTTTGGGCATAACATAAGACTAAAACTGTTAAGTTCTTGTCGCTTTCGCAATTGGTCCTTGACTTATTTGACACAACCAGCAGGGCGCTGAGTAACTAATTACCTCAGTTTTCAACGTCTTTTTTTATTTTTATATTTGTACCAAATATTTGTTTTCTTATTTTAGACGCAAATTGTGATTAAATCTTCCTCCCAGGAAATTTGTGTATCTCTCATAGATTTTGCGTAATGAGTAGTAAACATCAAAATTTTCACTTTACTAAAACCAACTGACATACCAAACAGAAAAAATTCACAATTTATAACAATATTGTAGACTGTTATTTGACACACATAAAAACAATATATGTTGTATTTTTAATAAATTGTTGAAATTTTTAAATTTTCGTTCCAAAAATTCGACATTTTTTATTAAATACAAAAATATTTATTTTTTTGTTTTTATATAGGTTAAATCATGACCTACAAAATGTTTATACACTGTGAATTTTTTCGGTTTGGTATGTCGGTTGGTTTTAGCGGGGTGCATAAAACCGTAAAATGCAATTTTTGACGTTTACGATTCATTCCGCAAAAACTATGAGAGATACACAAATTTCCTACGAGGAAGATTTAATCACAATTTATGTCTAAAATAAGAAAAAAACATATGCTACAAATATAAAAATAAAAAAAAGACGTTGAAAACTGAGGTGAACCGCGCCCTTAGAACAGAACAACTAAATGCAGGCCCGATCATGCTGTATCACCGTGCCAGGGAACAGTCAATGCGCAGCAGTTTTCTGCCTGGGTACACAGACGTTCTCGTAGACTTAGATTATAGGTCGGTGAACCCGCCAATATTTCGGTCCCTGCCTGCAGTTCTTGCAACACACACAAAAGTCACAACTTACTGTTTACTACGGATATGTTACGAGAACTATTGATTTTGACTAGTCGCTCGTTATGCAAAAATGCCACATAAAATATTCTTTTTCGAAACAATGTCGTCAATGTTTGTTTATGTTATGAACAAATGAAGTCAACGTAGTCAATAATAGAACCACCCATTTTTGGTGAAAATATTTTGTCCCAACTTGTTTCGCTGCCTTACGTGCAGATCTGAAGCTATGCTGCATGGTTATTGACAGTATGTTTATGTCGAGAGGTTTAACTTATTTGACTGTGCCAGTAAGAATAACGTTCCTGTGCCACCACACGTCTGTGATTTACAGGCAGAACTCCACGGTACTGAGAGCTAAAACCATCCCATCGCTGACCATAGTGCATAGCTGCAGGTGTGCACAGATGCAACTTGGTTCCAAATTATTTTCACAAAAAACTAGTGGCTCCAGTCATGAGTGGTAATCCTGTGTATTTTTACACACGTGTTTTTGTTTACTACTGAACCTCGCCGCGTATCCATTTATCTTTTTCGAGTTGAATGTACACAAACCAGGCTTCAGTGCCTTGCAGCTATGAGCGTTGCTTTACTTAACTGCTTCCAAAACAAACATCGCCTAAACGGCTCGTCTCTCTCGCCGCGTACGATAATGGCAACTCGGTCACGCTATTACACCACAATTTTCGTTCAATATACAGAGTACAGTCAAGCATGGAAATATGCTTGGTCTGTACGAAACAACACGGTAATTAACCGTATATATCGAGTAAAACATGCCCATTATCTCTTCTCACTATTCTGTAGCCACTTCTATAGACTGTTACAAAATATTATGATTAGAGATGATGGTATATCGCGAAAATGTTTTGTGCCAACATAGCCTTGAAAACACTGACACAACGTAGCTGTCTACAGACCAATAACATGCATCAAATATTATAATAGCGGTATTCTTATCGGCTTGGTCAAATAGGGTAACAGCTCCACGTACAAGGAAAAGCCAGTAATCTTTTGATAAGCTGAACGCACGTTGAAGTCTAGCAAATAGTCAAGTTTTCCCGCGATAAACCATCATCTCTAATTATGATAGAAAAGTGTAAAAATTACGTTAAAATAAAAAACCATGTTGAGGATCCCGCAGGAATATATTTGAATGTTAAAGGTCATATCCGAGAACTGCGGTTTTTTTCTTCATGCTTGCCACTACGCGGTAGGCCTAAACGAGTAGCTTTGGTTTCCGGAAGCAGTGAACTGCTAATACCATGAACTCTTAACTCTCTCTTGTCCTGTTTCTAGAGTTGCACAATCACGTCAAGTAAAACACCGTACATGATACGTGTTTAAAATTTTCTAGAATAAATAAATTAAGTACTATACTTCAAAAGAATGGATGCATCGGTAACATTTACCGCATGATTTGGCTAGGTCATTGGGTCTAAAATACTACCAATTTTCACACACGTTTTCTTGTTGCTATTTGCATGACGATAGTGACGCTAATATTAAATTGTGTTCTACTGTAATTATAATCTCCCATAAATACATATGTACTTTTTAAAAAGTGCGTCTTATATATGTGTTTCTTTTACGAAAAACTCTGGATGTAGCTCAACCGCATCTCGGTTGTATGTTTAAAAAGTATCAATTAAGCAAATAAATTATTGATAGAAACTTATTTCTCTACGCTACATCTGTACACTTTACCACTGCACTACCGCAATATTTACGACTTTTTAAACTCTCGAATAGTGACTTCCAGTCTGCTGTGCCTATAAAACGCGATAAACAAACGGCGGTTTAAAAAGGCGTAACGTTTGGAATCTGTTAAAGCTCACTGTAATTGTTTCTTTAATGGTTTCTCTAGGATTGAATAACGTACTGGCATGTAGACAGAAACGCAAAACTCACATTTTACAAAACAGTATTCTGAAATGTTAAATTCATAGCTTTCATTAAATATGTGGTTTAATGCAAGAACAACCAATGTCGATATATTGCAAGTGTGTTAATCAAGCATTTCTTTCCTGATTATCACACATATATATACGTTTCAAGAAATGGTGGCATGGACTCGTAAATATTGAAGTGATATATGTGATGAAGGATACAATAATCAATTGATCGTTCCTATAAAACCTGCACTGAAACACGCAAGAATCCAATAAAGTTTATAAATAGGACGTAAACATTCACGGGCTATGAACAAAGGTATCTTCTACGTTAACAACTTGCTGTTTAACTGGCGTAACATGCAGGCTATGACGTCCCAGAAACACGATAAATACGATAAAGCACACTGCGAACAAAGATTCAGGAAAACATAAATAACTATTCCGACTGGTAACAGCTTCTTTAGCATAGATTTTAATACAAAAATGACTAGTATATATATATATATATATATAAAAGTTTTTCTCTAAATCCCAAACATATTTTTTTTTCTATTTGAAATGCACAGAAAATTGAACCTCAATTGTTTTTGTTATATTATCAAATAAAAGTACGCGATAACAAAAATCTAACTGCTAATAATCTGATTTGAATCAAAGACGATGATAACAAGCAACATTCATAATAACGTCATATGACATAAACTGTGAACATTTGATGAACCACCCGAGTGCTAATACACAATAGCTGAATTAAATTCGAAATATTACATTAAAGCATGTCATTAAATTAAAAATTAAATTTTTGTGGTTATCTAAATTATGTACACAAATATGTACAGCAAAATTCGTGCATTAAAATCGCCATCTCGTAAGGCGGCTACAGTGTCCCAAACAACTTAAAAAATAAATTTCGTAGTCTTCACAGCCTAGCAATAAAAATATCTATAAGGGCAGGCCCAACCAGCAGAGTGGTTTTCGAGCAAACTAAGATGCCCCACTTCCCCGCCCTCGGAAGTAGTCACCTAGCGCCACGGATTGTATCTTCCTGAGGGAAAATTAATTGTTCACGTCTCAGCTGATTGTTTATTTACATCAGTGAAAAAGCATGCACTTCACAAGACATTACTAAACTATTTTTAATATATTTTACGTAATTTATAACAACCAATAAATAACGCCGTATAGTACTAGAATAAGAAAAATTCCTCTTTCATAATTCCCTCCTATATTTGCTGTAATTTTTGTATCAAGACAGTTACTGATACAGTAATTTTGGTCTTTCAGGGTCCTACCTTACTAGACTGCCACATGTGACGCCTGCTTGCTTTTGTTTTATACTCGCCAAAGCTTTATCGCCCAAATATCGAAAGAAAATTTTTATAAATTCAATAAAAAATGTCAAAGTAAAATTAATTTCTTACAATATTTATTATATTTGTTGTCACTACTTTAAAAATGTAGTGATGTGTACTTAAAACTAGAAACATGCAAAATTCGCGTTATATAATTTGGTAGAAAACTAAACTTCACTTTCCTATACATAACAGAGCATAAGCTGCGACTCAATTGGCCACGAACTTTTATGTGTCATTTTACGTGTGTTACGTCTTTACATAGATTGGCCTCTCAACCGTGTACGCATTCTCCGCGGCAAGTCGCGACAATATCGGCCAGCGGGAGACGTCGAACGAGCCTATAGTTACTTGGAGTCTAGTCAGCTGTCAGAAAATAACGCGAATTTTGCATGTCTCAACTTATAACTGTCTACAATAGCAAAACTTCGTCCAAAAACCGGAAGGTTTAGCAAAAAAAAAAAAACAATATTATAAACGACTTCAGATTGTCTGTTCTATGACCACGGTAAACATAAATCTGTTAGTTTACGTACGAGGTGTTAGTAGCAGCATTATTGCGTCTAGTGAGGGAAGGGAACAAAGACTATCTCACATTAAGAAATGTTCTCGTGTTAGCGATGACCACGGTAGCATCCCAAGCAGACAAGTAGGCGCCTCTTGAAATCACTCACGTTTACTTCTCCTTTCCGGGGCTGGTAACTCGCCGGACTCCCAACCCCCGCGATCTGGAATCAAATCTCCGTCGATCCGAGTGCTTATTTTCTGATGTCGGTTTTACGTGACTGGAATTCCCGATTCTTCCGTGGGCTTTTTCGAACCAATACCCAGTCCCTTCCACGATCCGCCATAGTGCCTTTTGGATGCTGAACCCTCCCACAAGAAGGAGACAAAACGCGTCAAGAGCGAATCACGTTTCTGCCAGCCATGTCTCCTAGCAAGTTTCCGCCAACGTAACTGCGATAAGTGGCAAGGAAAACTTGGGGCTCCTTAAAGATTAATGACACCCGTTGATATTCCGATGAGACGACGGATCTCAATCGAAGAACGGGCTGTTGGCATTTCCTGTTCTTCCCAGTGTTGCCAACCGCCGTACTTCATTCCGCTTCGTAAAGATGTAGGGTTTAAATTATACAAGTGATTACTAGGGAGAGGGAAAATTAGCAAGTTAAATTACCCTCTTGCTATAATCCACTGTCCTAAGCATATTCGAGCCGCGTCTATTCGTTCACCGTCTGTTGTTCCAGTGAGTGACAGCTAATGTACAAATGTTCGTGACTTGAGAATACACAGCGCAGTGGATTATAACATGCTGGTTACTGAACTCACGAAATACTCATTTTCCTAGTTACTCTATACACACACACAGAGAGAGAGAGAGAGAGAGGGAGAGAGAGAGAGAGAGAGAGAGATTTAAAGGCAGGCAGTTCACCGAACATTTTAATTATTTTAATTATTTTTATATTTGTGCGAGGTATGGTTTGTTTTGTGGACATATACTGAGACTATTTCCACTGTAACGAAAAATTTTTACCTTTCAAAATATTGTAAAATGGCATGTCACAGAGTTCAAACTTGCATAAAACGGTTTTATGCCAGAAAGGAAAATCAGCTGACAAACTCATGAAATAACGCACACTGAAGAACAGTGTGACGGACTACGTCAAGATTTGCATAAACCCGCATTGATTTTTATGAATTTTAAATTACAAATTCAGTAATTTTTACAAAAATGCAAAATAAAGTTCCAAGTTTTTTTATGTAGCATGTGCGAATTAGCCTATTTCATTTCAGAAAGTCAGCTGGTTTTCATTTCTATGTCACGACGTTATACAAAAACTATGAAAGCTAAGAAGTTTCCATTGCTGCAAAAAATAGTCACAGTCTATGTCTACATAATGAAACTACAATTTTTGGTGAACCGCCACTTTAAAATGAATTCGACAGGTTTTCCAAAGGAAATACTTACGTTACCTTTTGTGATTGCCTTACACGAAGTCTTATTTAAGTTATAACCACGAGTGTTATTGTGGACATTTGTAATGAACTAGCTCACCCCATCACGGCGTTTATTCTTTTTCCAAATTAACAACATAATTTCTTTTGAAAATAATAGGTAATAAGATACATTCCCTAACTGTTATGCATCATCACAGTCACCGTTTTGGCGTCGTTGGTTGTAACTTTTTAACAATGCTGTGGTATACTTTGAATAGAAAAAGAAATAGTCGGACAGTTGTCTCTATTATATGGGTATAATACCATAACTGTACCACGTTCAAGGTTTCGGTAGGTATTCTTTTAAAATTGAACTACTTTATTGTAATCCGGGTTAGATTTCCAGCTGGTTCAACTAGATTCTTCAATGTGGGAATCGTGCCTGGATGATACGACTGGTCGGCGGATATTCTGGTAGATCCCTCGATTCCCCCGCACTTCATTCCAGGCACTGCTTCATATCCACCTCATGTCGCCCCTCACCGGCTCACAAAACCTTAGCGGTTAATTAAGAGCAGTCCAAATTACTCGACTGTCCCGTCGCGGCTGCGTCCACTATGATTTTAACACTTTACAGCGTTGTTGAATATTTCTGATAGAAAAGGAAATATTCTGCCAGCTGCCACTAAGTTGTGCGTTCATAATGTCGTAGTAATTTCCATTTCCCGCCGCAATGTAATACACAGGATTCTAATACAAAACCTCCCACACCGCAGAATATATTCCAAACGATTGTGCCAAAGTACACTGCGCACCAGCCTTAGATGGCGAGTGGCAGCTACTGAGTGAAGGGCACATTCAAGGAATTTAAGTAGCGGGCCGCTGCAAGAACACCTAGTAGCCTATAAATACCGGAATTAAATTGACCTAACAGTAGTAATATTATATGCAACACATTCCAGATCGTTGCCCGCCAACTTACATGGCGCGTGCTGTAGGTAGCGTGTATACAGCCCAAGAGGTTTATTTACGAATCAGACGGAGAAAAATAACAACTTTGGAATTATTTCTCCATGGTCATGCTCACTGCACGGGAGTTATGGGGAACAGTTTACTTCTTTTTACATCCAAAATTGTCGGATTTTGAAAAATTCCTTTCGATGGTATTTAGGTTAACTTTTGAAAAATCTTGAAACTATAGTTAGGTAATTGCTTAAGCTTACTTCTGAAGAATAAGTCAATACCTTATCTCAGCGGACTTCCAAGTTATCAACGATTAATTGATAAAAAAATATGTATATCGTAATCCCCATAATTGAATTTCGAAATGATCTGAAATTGCAAATGAAAGGGCCTGTGCATTCACGTACGCTACATTCGTAAGCAAAAATCACCTCGCCATTTTAACGTGTTTAGAAGATACTGATGATTCACGGAAACACTTTTTATTATTTTCCACACCCTGAATGTTAACATTTCTAAACATCTATTCTTAGTGGGAGCTAATTCGTAAGGAGAAGCTACCCTTACGATTTTTTTCAGGTCCAGCGGATTGTGCAATTCACAATTTCAAAGTCAGCATTTTTTTTTTCAACAATACAACAAAATCAATGCGATTTTTTGTACATAAACTGACGTAACCCACGAAACTTTTCTTAAATGTAAATGTTTTAGTTTGTGTAAGTCAGCTGATTTTCCTCCCTAGCTTTAAACCGTTTTATGCACATTCAAACACTTGTATGCCGTTATACAAAACCTACGAAAGCTAAAAATTGACATGTCACAATGTATGTCTACAAAACAAATCACATATCATACAAATATAAAGATTATTAAAACACCTAATATTTGGGGTGAACTCCCAAGGTCCGTGCTCCCCAATTTCTACTGTATTAGAAACAATTATATTTAATTTGAACAATAGCCGGTCTTACAAATTTGCTTGGCAGTTTTATTTCGAATGATTTTTGCCGTGATAGGAAATTATACGGTTTCACTAAATTAGTCAATTAACGAACATTTTGTTACTTAAATAATTAGTTAAAACCATTGTTTTTGCTGTCTTTAAAAGATTAGCCAACAAGGTGAGAACAATTTTAAACAAAACTGCCAAAAATACTTCTGACATCTTCTCTCGCTTAAGCCCATGGTATTTCATTTATTTCAAACAATTGCAAAAAAATGGAATATCGTTTAACCAAATTCTTTGAAAAAATGTGTAACTGTATACAGTCATACAATACACAATTTCGCCGGAGCGTTTTTTAAAATAATGTACCTTTTGCTAACAAAAAAAAATTATTTTGCTTCATTTTGGCTTATTTTGACAACAAAATAGGTGATATTTTAGGGGGAAAAATCTAAAATCCATTTCGTGTACTGCAACAGAAAAACTAAGATACTAACGATGATATATTGTGTAAAACTGTAAGAACGAATTTTTTATGTATGTATTAATTTGCGTTAAAAATATTTCCCAAAATCCTGTAAAACAAAAGAGCGACGCCTTAAATTGCCAGAGCTTGAGGGCGGTGCGTGAAACAAGGCAGTGGGGTAGACAAAGGGATGTACGGGGCAGAATGAAGGGAAGGAAGTTGAGAGCTAGCCACTTCCGACAGCCCCGGCCTGCGCCATGCGGCAAGCCGTGCGTGGCGCCCTCTCTACTCCAGAGACAAGTGGCCAACCCTTGCTGGCGTCCTGGAATGCGACACTCCTAGTCTACACCAGGTACACCAGCACCAGCCACCGTTTGTGGCCCGGGTACTACTGCATTGCGCACATGCATCTAAACAGTACTACCGACACTCTCCAAGCTGAGTGAGTGAGACATTTTGGTCAGCGCTTAACATCGAGGTCTTCAGCGCTGGTGAGGGGTGACCTGAAGTGAGTAGCAGTACCGAAATGAAGGGGCGGGGGAAACGGGAGATCCCCGAGAAAACCCGCCGACCAACGGCATCGTCCGGCATAATTCCCACATGCGAAAATCCGAGGACCGACCCCGTCGGGGATCTAACCCGGATCGCCTTGGTGGGAGGCGAATGGTCTGACCATCCGGCCACCGCGGCCCCCTCTCCAAGCTGAAATCAAACTTCTTTCGAGATTTAAAAAGTAGTCAATACACAATGATGTCCAGCTCTTTTAAGCTGGCCGTATGGGTGAACGTAATTTGCGCGTTCGGGGCCCAGAATTTCGGAAGCCGTAAGCACGCGCATCGAGCCTTACTCTATAGACTCACGGCGCAAGTCACTGAAGTGGCGAACACACATCTCGCCGATAACTCGCTAGGATACAATTAGCGGTGACCCTACAATCTCTTGACGAAACATTAAACATAGATGCGTATTGTAAACGCCTATACCATTTTTAAGTTTCTGCATCTACGTGAAAAATTTACGTGCCTAAAACCGACCGCTAAACAATCATTATCGCCATTTATTCCGCGAGAATGTAAGCTGTGATGATTACTGGAGGACTTTCTGCTGGCTATACAAACGCGTAATGAAGTATGAATGTTAGCCCTAAACAGACACTCCCGCACGTTGAGTGTTTTGCAATAAACCTTTATCGGCCAAACTCTGCATACTACTCGGCGGTCTGAGAAGGTGCTCAATTTTTTAGCAGTCTAGGAGCATAAGCTAGATGTCATAGGCTATTTCATTCTTTATTTAAACTCTTGTTATTAACAAATCTGACCAAGTGTTAGTTGATCGTATGCTTCCTAAGTACAGACGGGGAAAATGCGCGGGTTCACTACGTAGGCTAGCTTCCAAGATAATCGGTGTACGCAAGCAGGTAGCAGCTGCATGTTTGATGCCCTCTGACGCAGTGATACCACCTTACTTGTTCTGAGGTAACTTCTTTCTTTATATCTATAGCCATGAACGTTTCGCGAAAATAATTTTGACCCAGTTTATTTCAGTGCTTACGTTCACATCTGCAGTTCTACTTCATACTCAGTGATTGGACGTTTTAACTCTGTGTCTTGGCGTTCCCTAAAAACACAGACGTGTGCTGTTGCAGTAACCTTATCGTGATTGGCACAGTCAAATGAAAGACGTTGCTTCAAATAGACACTCTACCCAAAACCATGAAGCAAATCTGCAGATGTACGCTTAAGGCATTGAAACAAAGTGGGGCAAAATTCTTTTCGCGAAAAGTTATTAGACCTATTTATAACTAACTGTCCATTCTTCAGGAGGTGTCAAATAAGTTAAAGAGCCAATTGTGAAAGTGACACGACTTACAGTTGTTTGAATCCTAGCTTGTGCCCAAATGAAACACGAAATTTTCAGGTCCCTACTTGTAAGTTATACACTGTAGTACCTATTGCCGGTACAGGATGTAAAAATAGCGAACGAATATTATTGTAATGAAAACCCGGAGCCCATAATTTGTTGGCTAGCGAATTTTGACAACTTACACGCAGCTAAAACTCATGCAAGCACAGGAGGCATGGATAATTGATAAGCACTTTTCCTGCATTTCTCACGTTACTTCGCATTGAACAAGGCGCGCGGTGTGGCCAAGCCACCATTAATTACGGTGCGCGTTTATAAAGAAGGACCGTGGGATCAATACAGCAAAACACTGACTCTCATTCATTTATTCCCAACTGTGCATGTGCTTCATATATTAACATATGTTAAATACGTATTTTTAACCAGTGTACAAAAGGTTTGATATTGTAATCAAATATGAAAAAGAGCATTTACGACCACTGTATTGACGCACAAGACACTCTCCATTTCATCAATAAAAAAATAGTCATTTAGATTTACATTTATCACAACTAGCTGACGAAAATGTGAGACATGCCGTGTCAAGACAATTGTCCAAGAACCTATCGACCAAAATAAATACACGAACATTTTTACCTACCAATTTCGCAAAAGTACCTGCTTTGCCTTCTATAAAATTGTACATTAAAGTGCGAACAAATTAAAACTTAAAGACCAAAAAATCAAGAAAATACAATTGTGTGTGAAGAAAAAGTAAATGTATGTTAATGCTTCAATGTTTGGTCAAGATTCCTATCTGGTCTGGTAGATAAGATAACTGCGTTTTACGTCTCGTCGATAGCAAGGTAATCGTGGCAGTGATATTTAACTTGACAAAATGACAGGAACTGCGAGAAGAAGTGGCCATGGTGTTTGTTAAACAACCAGTCCAGTATTTGACTGATACGTTTTCGGGAAACCACAGAAAACTAAAATCAGAATGGCAGGAGCTGGGTATCGAACCCGTGTCTTCCCGAATGCGAGTGCAACATCTTACTGTTGTGTCGCCTCGTTAGGTTGTGTGGACTGTATTCTACTTATTTCATTAGAAGTTACGATACACAACTCACAAAATCTTTACGGTCTTGAAGTTCCGGGTATCGATGCTCCAGAGAACTCAACGCCACTTGCGACACTGTAACCTTACACTGTTGCTGAGATTAGGATTAGGGAGGGGGCGGGTATTTATATTGATTCCAAAAGTTCCATTCTTTAAACAATTTTATGTAGAGAATAAACCAAATAGTATTTCAAGTTTTTGGGAGAAAATTACTCAGCGTGTTGTTTTCAAAGGTTTTTATATGTTTGCACATAAGTAATTAAATATTTCACTAAAACGTATTTTACGAATAACTTTCGAGTAGACAAATACAACTATGGTAATTTCAGTCAAATTATAGTAGTACAGTCCTGCTTCATTTTAAATTCCATAACTATATGAAAGCAACAACCGTTTCATGTGCAGTGATTAAAGGTAAGTAATTACAAATACTCTAGTCCACTGAAAATAGGAGAAAAACATGCCTAACCTTGAACAAATTGCAACAGAAGTGATTCCAATTGCAATTAGTTTCAAAAAGTGTACTTTTTAACATATCCAAAATCCGACAAAATCCGTCCACGGGAAATGTGTCAAAAACATCAATATACAACAGAAGCTGTTAACGACATGAAATAACATTTATCCTAATT
>PNEQ01083354.1:0-24406 GCA_003012365.1 Medauroidea extradentata | reverse complement strand
TTGAAACATTTGAGGAAACAATAATATCTTGGAATGTTCGTATACCAAAGGGGCGAGTTTGTTATCATTGATGTATTTGTGGTATGATTAATGTCTTTGTATATCAAGGGGCGTGATTATTAATTATAACTGAAGAAATTGTGTAATAACTTTGTACCTGAATTTAATTGTTTTATATGGGTCTTTTAAAAAAAAAAAAAATTTCCAAGATGCAAATATCTTGTGCCCACAATTAAATTATGAAACTTAAATAATTTTTTTATTTTGTTCTATGTTTGTGAAAACATCCCTCAAATTTTTGCACCTGTAACACTGTCTCCATCTTTTATTAATTGGACATCCGTTTGGGTTTCACTACGTAGTCTAATTTTTGCTAGAAGTTCTATTTTCAGCCAATTCGTATCTTTCCGCGCGTAACGGCTAACGACGGGAAAATATCTAACATCTCTCTGGACACGTCACTAGATGTTTGCGCGTGTAAGATTAACTGTATAGCCAGTATGAATCAATACAATTTGATAAAAAAAATTATTAATTATATAAAATATAGTAATGTCTATTTTGGTTGATTTTGTTTCAGTATTGTTGTATTTAAATAGGAAAATACAAGGAACTATATTGTGTAATTTTGTTGCCAACCATACAAGCAGTAAGGTAACTAGAGTTAACGTTGAATTATATACAGTAACGGCTAGTGATTATTTTTCGACGGTTAAAATTTTAGTGCTCACTTTATCCCGAACGACCTATATCACTTTTCCCCCCGTGTTTGCCTTCAATGGCCATGCGCTGTTCCAGGGCACGTAAAACGTCAAAACGAGTAAATAAATAACCCTTTCATATCACTTTAACCAGCGCACGATACTTTGCTGCTGCCCGGCGGTTTCATAGCCTTTGCCGATAGAAAATGTATTTAAAAACACATCAACGTGCGCAACTAGTGTTTGCTTAGAAATGACAACCAATGATTGTTACACGTCCGTATACCCATTTCAAGTCCCCGTTTTCTAATATTCGATTCTTAATTTCTTGCGGCTGAAAATTGTTAATACTTATGTTATTTGCACCCATTTACGGTATGGTTATTTTGGTGTAGAATATTGCAGTGGACGTTACCTTCATTTTTAACGCTACGTCACAAAATTTAAACGGCACAACTGAATTTCTAATGAGATGTTAATGTGCCGTCAACTGGGGTTACTTGGGAATGCAAGAAAACATGGGACACTATTTCTGGAATTTTTATTTTACACACAGCAACCGAAAGAGTAAGGAGAAATACGAGGAACTATTATCGAATATATCTTACTTAAAGAGTTAGCATGATTTCTTCATTCAGGGCTACACCATATGAAATTAAAATTCCTGAAACAATGTCTTAAGTTTTCCTGCAGTCCCAAGTAACCCAAGTTGACGGTAACTCACTAGGTTAGCATAAGTAAGGTTAATTCTACTACAGGTTAGAAAGAAAATACATTTTCTTATGGGAGAGCTTGGCACATGGAAAACTTCTGCCACTAGTTTCGCTTCAATCGCTAAGAGACCAGAAAAATACGAAACCGTAGTAAAATTAAATGTAAATAAACTTTGAAATTATACAAGTTCTTTAATTTAATTTTAAAGTGAAAAAAAATCGATTTCGCGTTTTAAATTATCAACTTAATGTAACTTAAAATTCAGGAAAGCTCCGCGATTGGTCAGTTTGGTGCACTAGCGATACCAGCACTCAAGTGGCAGAAATTTTCCTTGTGACAAACGTATAACATTGATCTTTCTAACCTGTAGTAGAATTAACCTTAGCATAAGGTAAAATTTTGGCTTGATGTTTTTAAACAGTAAACCGCGTAGAGTTTCAAGCGTCATGTCTGGTCGCGAAAGTATGCTTTCAAGATTTTAAATATTAGATTGAGATCGAGAAATTATAGTGACGCGACTGGACTGATTTAACCTAACGCCAGTAGTTTTCTTAATATAACTACCTACAGGAGCGAGAGATAGGCGGCCAGACCACACGCCAGCTCAATTATGTGCGTTCAAAGGATGATATGAGGGAGATTGTGAGATTGTAAGTTGCCGTGAGAGCTTCCGTAGTTATATGTATGGAGCGAAATTCGCCAATACAGGTGCAACCTTAACACTATTGCTTAAGAGGGCGTGGTACATAATTCAACGCTAAAAGCGTTAATCTATAACGGTAGATTTCTTGAAGCCAATTTGCGAAAATCAAACAATAGCAATCCTAGACAATAGTTTTAGCCAACGTTTTAAACAAAATTGTTTCCAGTGTTACGAACTTCTGAGGCATAATTTCTGACGCCGGAATATCGTGCATTTAAATGCGGCGCAAGAGATCACGTGTGACGAATTAGTATTTCTGGTTAAATATTTACCCAAAAAAGTTGGCAAATACCATTATCTAGGATTGTCGTTGAGTATTTTATCCATAATGGCTTCGAAAAAAGTGAAGGAATCAATTTGTGTTTTCAGCGTCAATTTATCTACTACACACTCTTAACGTGTAAATTATCTTTCGGTAATGTTTGAAGTGATAGATGACATATTTTTAAAATATGAACTATATTATTATAAAATGTTAAGTTTTAATTTTTAGCATAGAACTGTTTTAATGAGGTTTTCTTTTGGTTATCCACTTCGCTGTAGTAAGCGAATTTTGTCTGGTGTATATTTTGTTTTAGCAACCCAGAATATACGGCAACCAGTTATATGTTTCGTTTAACTATATTTTAGGAAGGTATACGAATTTACTATGTAAGAATTTAGCTAGGGAAAATTTTCGTTGCTAAAGGTGCTGGTGTTGGTAATGCTGGCCCTTATAGGGATAACTTCGGGTACAAAACCAAACATTGCCGAAGGACAAAGTTTTCTCCATCAGTAGGTTTATGGCAATATTTGAAAGGCCAGTTTCGGAAACGTGGGTTTCGTAAACAGATGTATGAGTGCGATGTAAACAACGCGGAAGTAATCATTCGTTGTTGACGTGAAACCTGAGTTTGTTATTCAAGTTTCTTGTCAAAAGTTATGTAAAGTGTGCAGTACAAACAGAGAAATTGGAGTTTTGGGAGCCGTGAGTACTAGTGATCAATTTAAAAATGATATTTTTTAAACCTTAGTGATATATACACGATAATATCATCCTCGTTTTTTGTAATTAACATTTTTGAGCTACACTAGAATAATTCCTTGATTTTTCTTACATTTTCATTATTTTTTGTGAATATAAGCGGGTCGTCGCCTTTGGTGTAGCGGTTAAAACACTCGCCTCCCACAGAAGTGATACGGGTTCGATTCCCGGCGGGGTCGGTCTCCGGATATTTGCGTGTGGGAATCGTGCCAGCAGATGCAGTTTCTGGGCGAGTTTTCTCGTGTATCTCCCATTTCCCCTGCCCCATCATTCTGGCGCTGCTCCATACTCACGTCATGTCGCCCCTCACCAGCGCTAAAGACCAAATCTCTCACACAAGGTCTTCTATCTTTATAAGAGTTACTTTGCCAAACCAAAATTATATTGAACTTCTTAAATTGATGCAAAATTAACTTTAACAACAGCTACACTGAAAAGTTACTGAGATTCCTTGCACAGCTCACTGAAAGATACTTTTTGTAACATATCATCCCTGCGTATGATTTTATGGCAAACACATTATTTTTTAATGACAACAATATTTTAGTGCGTACAACAAAGCGATTTTGTGGGGACTACAAAACACATTTGGTAAGGTAAACATGAAAAAAAAAAAAAAAATTAGTGCCTATACATCGAGGTTCACCTGCACCGACCTATGCAGATACATATGCTTCCATTGATACACAGAGAAAAACAATTTTGCATTGTCTACACAATAATTTGCCAATATAGACCCTACCAAATAATTTGGTTCTGAACATAAAATATTTTCCAGTGTTCAAAAATCTTTTTGTCGGTAAGTTTATTATTTCGTAATGACCAACATATAGCTAAATGAACACTGCAGAATATTTGATATTCACCACAAAAATGTTTGGCAGGGACTAAATTGACAAAAAAATTTTGTGGCGACTACAAATCAGTTTTTTCTGTGTAGTGAATGACAGTGATGATCGTGATATCGAGGTGCGCGTTTGTGTTGTGCAGAGGATAATACTGACAATCTCGGTGGACTGTGTTTATCGTAAACGCTAATAGGCTTTTATTCACAGAAAAAATTAACACGTTATGAAAAACACTATATGTTGTGTCTTTTTTAATTTATTGCTACACGTTTCATGTGCAAAACAACATCTAATAGTTAAGTTTTTTTTTGTGGGAGTAAAATTACAAAAGCACAACATGCGTGTTTCTTGCGCAATAAAAGCACTTACGTTGCCACAACAGAATTTTGTTTTGAATGTGAACCACTGCAAATGAAATTTGACGCGAAGGTATTCAGCTTGCGGGTAAAGAAACCTTGCCGTACAATAAAGCAAGTGTGGATAATTTATGTTTAGTGAAACATTTTTTCTTAAAAATATTTCCTTTGAATAAGTTCCTTTGCAGCAACGATAGTAATTGTTTGAACATAATGTTTGTGTCAAAAATACGACAACTTATCTTCACAACAAAAACAAAATTATTATTATCCTGACATAAATACAAATATTGTCACTATTACTCTAACTTTAAAAGAAAAAAAAATTTGCGACGAAGTAAATTTGCAGCGGCTCTTAATTAAGGCCTCGCTCCTTTGTTTTGCAGTGGTTTTGAAAATATATATTTGAACGCAAATTAATACAATTATAAAAAATTCAATCTTATAATTTTAACACGTTTATATCAGTGTTTGTACCTGAATTTCTCTGTTGCAATATACCAAACGGATTTTTAGAATTTTGCCCCTGAAAAATCACATATTTGGTTGTGAAAATCAGCCAAAAGGAAGCAAAATAATTTTTTGCTAGGAAACGGTAAATTATTTCAAAAAACGCTATGGAAAAATTGTGTATCGTATGTCTGTACACAGTCTCAAATTTTTGCAGAGCATTTTGTTTAAAAATATTTGAGTTATTTGCAATTGTTTGAAATAAATGAAAGATGATAGCTTAAACAAACGTTTTGGTATGCCAACGAATGTGTTTGTAGTTTCGTCTTGTTGTTAGATGTTTGTAGATTGGAGGAAATATTTTCAGTGTTATTAAATCTTTTGAGAAAATACTGACAGTACCTTGGTATCGCAATAGCAGCAAACCGACATATCAAGTGATGATGATGAAAAACTTGCGTAGGTGAGCTGTCGACCAAAATTTTCATAGCAGGAGAAATAAAAAAGAACTGAAAGACCCGCGCAGAATAAACCGTACCGACGATGACGGCAGAAGAAAGAGGAAGCTTTGGAAGAGGAAAGGGGGGATGAATGCCCTCATGCTCAGCTAGATAAAGCAGGTTTATTACTTGTAAACTGTGCGGAGGCCAGAACCGCTGACACGAGAACGTACATGTTTACGGGACGAGAAACACGACTTCACCGCCATGAGCGACTGTGATGTTTCTGCAGCCGCGGGCGTTAGAAGAATTGCTGCCAACCTTCCTAAAGGCGGTTCGAGATAAAGTGAGCACTCAGAACACATCTCCTGAAGTTCTATTTTCAGCCAGTTCGTATCTTTCCGCACGTAAAAGCTAGCTACGGGGAATTTATAACCTCTCTGGACACGGCACTTGATGTTTACGCGTGTAAGTTAAATTGTGCAGTCGTTAGGAACCCACATAGCTCGATAAAAACAAAGGTTGGTAATTATATAAAACACAAACATTTCGAATTAGTTTTATTTCATTTAAGTGTTGCTACGTTTATATAGGAGATCTGCTAACTGTACAGCGAAAAAGGTAACTAATTATTAATTTTGAAATATATCCTGCAGTACCGGTTGGTGATTATTTGCAAAAGTTTAATCTTTAGTGCTAACTTTATCCCGAACGACCTGTAGGAACACAGTTGACACTCCCGCTTCCTTTTCACAAAAAAAAGTAAAGTAAATGTGTAAAACACACATTTTTTCTCATATATAAGTTACCTAAAGTATGGTAGGAGACAATGTGTAACGGGGGTGATTTTTGGCGACTATTAACGCTTGCAAATTTGTGATACTAACAGTAAGGCGTTAGCTGCATTATTTAATATCATCAGTTTGATAACTGAAAAATAATAAACTTGGATAATTAATACATTACGATAGTTATTCGTTCGTTATTTTATGTAATCGAAATAAGTTTCATTAAATGTTATTTATAACAGCTGTGAAAAAAAAATCGTTCCATCAAATTGGCACGAGTGATAAAGAATTTTAAAAATGCTGTTTGTTCAGATACCTAAACCAAAGTAAGATTAATTATACTACAGGTTAGAAAGATCAAGGGAAAAGCTTGTCGCACGGAAAATTTCTGCCGCTTGAGCGCTGGTATCGGTAATGTGCGCAAACTGACCAATCACAGAGCTTTCCTGAATTTTAAGTTACATTAACTTGGTAACTTAAAACGCGATATTAGTATATTTTCATTTTAAAATAAGTTAAATGATTTGTGTCATTTCCAAGCCTATTTATATTTAATTTGGCTACAGTTTCGTATTTTTGTGGTCCCTTAGGGACAGCAGCGAAACTAGCGGCAGAAAATTTGCCTGTGACAAACTCTCCCATAAGAAAACATATTTTCTTTCTAACCTGTAGTAGAATTAACCTTAGCCAAAGTAACAAATCTATACTTCTTACCTTAAATGTAAAATTAATTCAGACATATTCTGCTACCTGCTACTGTCTAAACGTCTACTGGACAAAAACCGTGTGATATTAAATTATAAGAATATTTTATTAGTGCATACCTCACCCTCAGTTTTGCATTTTCCGTTTACGAAAAATAACTTACAGGTACTTACATTAAATTAATTAAATTTCCTATCATATCGCTACAACATTATATAAACGACTTCTAGTTTAGTTACTAATTTTAAGTACGCATTACCTGATCAACTTGAACAATCTTCTTTTCTTTCCAAAATAATATTTGGCTATTTACGTATATTTATGGTTATGGTGTTGAGTGCATGGTATAAGTATAATTCAGTGTTGGAAACAGCAGTTCAGAATTACAGTTTTCTCGAAGCATTTTTAAAAATAAAAAAACAGTAATCCTAGACTACACTTTTTGTCATCTTTCTGAGCAGAAATGTTTTATCGATTAACGTATATCGGAAGAACAATCTCTAACGCCAAAATCTCGTACATGCAATTGCGGTGCAAGAGATTATCAAGGATTGCTGTTTTGTAGTTTTTCTAAATTCACTTCTTAAAAAGGTGTAGATCTCAATTGAAGAATTCAGCGCTTAGTTATCTACCACTCCCCCTTAAGAGGGCGTGGTACATAATTCAACACTAAAAGCATTAACCTGTAACTGTAGCTTTCTTGAAGCCAATTTTCAAAAAGTAAACAATAGCAATCCTAGACAATAGGTTTTGCCAACGTTTTAAACAAAATGGTTTCCAGTGTTACGAACTTCTGAGGCACAGTCTCTGACGCCGGAACCTCGTGCATTTAACTGCGGCGCAAGAGGTCAAACGTAAGAAATGAGTAATTCTGGATAAATATTTACTCACAAAGTTGGCAAAAATTATTATTTAGGATTGTCAGTGAGCATTTTATCCATATTGTCTTCGAAAAAAGCGTAAAAATCAATTATGTTTTCAGCGTTTATTTATCTACCACGCACTTTTAAGAAACCAAAGCCAACATTCGTCTGAAGCGTTTTCGGAAAACAATTGAAAACCGAATTCAGGATGGCCGGAGGGGGAGATCGAATCCAGGTCCTCCCGAAGGCTAGTCCAACGTGTAAACGTTGCGCCACCTCACTCGACCCCCTCTGGACTTAGCACACCCATGCAGTCAAACCATTGGCTCTGACTCCCACGCAAGGATGTGCTCTATTGGCAGTGCTGTAGTCGCGGGTATACGGCGTGTACCCTCTCGTTGATTCATCCCAGTACAGTATACCTTCTGCTTTCCTTCTACTAATTTATTCCAAGGACTGTTGGTGACCTGGTACCAGGAAATGGCCGTACCTTGCTCGTGAGTATACCATGTACCAATTTTGGCACTGCAGGACTGTCTATTGCCGTCTACAGTATAGCCGCATTTCTGTGACCTGACAACGCATGACCACTCCGGTGAATTCTGACATCTTAGATCTCGCAGTGCTGTGATCACTAACCACGGCCAGAAAGTTCTTGTCCAAGAAGAGAGAGGTCACATTTTAGGCACTCTCTCGGGAGCTCGCATAACTTGCAGAGACTCCATGTATCCGCCATCGTCTGTGTGCCGACTTCCGTATCGTAGTCGTTTAGGCGCCGATCTGCCGGTGCGAGAGGTCCTGTGTTCGAATCTCTGCACGGGCATGGATTCTGTGTTGTCCCCTTCGCCTCTCATGACCTTCTTCGGCCCTAAGTCTATAATCCATCATATCTACTGTTTTTGCGAAAAATTTAATTTTTAATCCTGAACGAGAGTAGATATAGAAAAAATGTTACACAGTTTTGTTAAAATTAGTTTATAAAAAGTTAACTAATTTTTTGTTGACAAAAGACACGATGTTTTCAGCTAACTATGCGATTCAGAAACGTCCAATTAATTAACTAACTAGCCAAATCAATCTTTTTTTTTCTCGATAAAATTACACTACATAGTAATAAAAATCAACAAAACTGTTCAACAGTTTGTAACGTGCAATTTTAAGGATTTATATAAAATATGTAATTGTATATTAAAAATTCAATTTGAAAATAGAAGAAGGTGAAGTGAATTGAGACGGAATTTGATCTCTGAGGGCGGAGCTTTGAAGGATGCTCGACACTGATTGGCCGGAGGTACCCCTCGTGATCACTGGACTGGGAGGGTGGTTTGCCGCCAAGACAGTGAAGAGCTGCGAGGGAGAAAGTGTGTCGAGGCATTTGGCCGCGGACGTCGAGGGAGAACGAAGGTCTCCAATTTTCAGTTATTTGTTTCGGATATTAGGGGCGGCGGTAGGCACCTCATGGTATCATTCGCCGCTAATAATATTGCTAAACAGTGGAACATAAAACAAAGACGGGTGGCGGTAGGCACCCAGAGTATGTGGCGTTCATTTTCTTGAAATAAAAAAAAACAATATTTTACTGCACGCCCTACGAGAGCAGTTCACGTTAAATTCACTGAGCCAGGAAACGAACATTCAGTTTTTTTTATTGCCGAGATAGATAAACCCCGTGTTACCTGTGTAGTACTTACGAGGAACGTCGTAAGTTTTTACATATCTGCTCTCGTTTAGTAATAAAAAAAGGAATTATCTTGAAACCGATAAAAATGATTAATTATAGTCTTAAGGGTGTTCAAGTGGGGAATAACCGCAATTTTGTATTTGTATCAAATAATGTCAGTTTTGCAGACGTTATTTTGGGATTGTATTTCACGCTTAAAAATATAGCTGAGTCAGTTTTCCCATAATAACACTTTAAAGTCAAGATTAGCATATTCTGAGTTCTTATAAGCCGTAATGACTAATTAAAATAATAAAATAAACAAAATCACACTGAAACTCAATGTTACTGGCTGCTGCTTGGCATATTTTAAAATCCATTATAATATAGTTTATCATTAAAAAAAATTCTGAAATTTATTTTTTTTTCTTTTTATCTATTTTATATATATATATATATAATATATAATTTCTGGCTAACTTTAACTCACGTCAAGCCCGTGACATGTATTTTCAGCTTGAATTTTTTCACTTCAGTATGTTCGTTGGTTTCTGCTGCTTATAAGAACTGAATACATGAAAATTTTGAATTTGCCATTAAGGGAAACTGACTAAGCTAACTTTATTCTCGTAAGAGTAAAATGTACTGCCAAGTAACATCTACAAAACTACCACTATTTCACACAAACATTAAAGTACGATTTCCCCCCGCTTGAACTCCCTTATGGCCATGATATTTCATTTATTTCAAATAATTGCAAATAACTCGAATACTTTTTAACCAAACGCTTTGAAAAAATTTGAGATTGTGTACAGTCATGCGATACTTTGAAACAATGTACCATTTGCTAGTAAAAATAATATTGCTTAATTTTGGCTTATTTTGACAACTAAATATGTGATATTTCAGGGGCAAAATTCTATAAATCTATTCGGTGAATTGCAACAAAAAAATTCAAATACGAACGATGATATATGAAAGTTAAAACTGTAATAATGAATTTTTGATATATGTATTAATTTGCGTCAAAAAATATTTTCGAAACCACTGCAAAACTAAAAGAGCGCGGCCTTAAGACCAAGTATTTAAAGGACCATAAAGTTCTCCTGCGTCAAACGTCTCCTCCTTTGTCTCTGGACTTGACAGTGATCACACAATGGATCGTCAACCAGTCTGAATCCATGAAACTTGGTTTGGTCAAGGAATACCTACGGGGAAACTTAAAGCAGCTCGTGGGAAAGCTGTAGTCATTCGAGTCCGGTTGCCACACGTATTGTATTCATGTCGGAACACCACGCCATAAACAACTACAAACATAAATAAAAAATGCTACTACGAAACCATAATAGAACTGGCCTACGCACGCTAACTTTCTCTCGACCATTCACCAATGTATATGCTAGATAATTTAAAATTGCCAGCATTTACTGAATTTCCTGTTCAACTGTAACATTGAGTAAACAAGTTTTATCAATAAAACTGACCGCAAAATAAAAGGACACGTATAAAGGAGCATGAACTGTAGCCTAGAGCTTCAAAATTCAGCAGAAAGTTTTGCAGTTCTGAAAAAAAAAAAAAAAAAAAAAAGCAGTATTTACGTACCCTCAAAGTTTTGCAATAACTGCTACACTCTGATTGTATGGTTATATTAAATTTTACCAATAAATACTTAAACTACACGAAGATTAAAACACTTAATTCTTATTTTAATCCTAAAGAATTGACAGTGACGAAACCACCAACATTTACGTAAAATTAATAAATGTATGCGCATGGCAAACTGTTAACTCCTTTTTTTATTTCAGCTAACGAACTTGTTACGTATTCTTGCTTGCGTCTTTCCAACATAAGATGTATTGCAAAATACTAACACTTGCTTCGTGTATATACTGGTTTCATAAACTGGTAGATTTTCAGCCATAATTTGGTATACTTTGACAGAAACACTTTGAACGCTATGTATTAGACGAAGTTATTTACATAAAAAATTAACAATAAATTACAAAGTACAAAATAATTTTAACATAATAAATTGTGTCACGTAGTAATTTAGTAATAGTATAAGTACTAATTGGACACGAACTTGGCGTACATGAGCTTGACTTCTTTTCCAGTAGACAAAGATAATATACTTACTCAGCAATTCTTACGGACTCAACGTGGGCTTTCTCATGAATAAAAAGTAAGAATGTTTTAGGAGAACATTTAAGTGGCTTCATTGCACGTTTCACACTTTTACATACATTTTCGTGGAATAAATAAAAAACAACAACCGCTTTGTGTCACGTTTCTATTATCGCCAGTCACTAAAAAAAAAAAAAAAAAAAAAAAAAAAAAAAAAAAAAAAAAAAAAAAAAAAAAAAAAAAAAAAAAAAAAAAAAAAAAAAAAAAAAAAAAAAAAAAAAAAAAAAAAAAAAAAAAATTTTGTGGTGGCCACAGAATATTTTGACAATATGCACCTCACCAACAATTTTTGTAGTGGTAAGAAAATATTTTTATAGTCGCTGAAAAACTTCATTGGAGGCAGCGAAAAATTGTATTGGTCACCCCAAAAAAATTTGGTTACGTCCGTAATGACAGAATATTTTTTGGTGACCAATTTTTTTCCCAGTGCAGATGGGATGGTCAAGCAGCTAAACCGTACCTTGGAACAGTATCTGTCCATTTTTCTAGCAGGTAATCAAAATTATTGGAACTCCAAGCAGCCCCTGTTCCTCCTCACATATAGATCTTCTGCCCATGAATCTGGAATTCAGTTTTCCTAATGTGAAGGAGAAAACTATATCCTCGCATCTACAATTCGTAAATTTTGTCTTTCATCAGTGCAATAACATCGTTCTGATGCAGATTAAATTTACGTGCTATTGGACTACAAGGAACGCATTCAGGAACACTAAGTGCGCGTTCCATAAGGCAGATTCTTACTCTCCAATCACCTGCCCCGTCGCCTCTAAGGGCGCCTATCTTCCACTCGAACAATTCTCTTAAGGGCGCGGTTCACCTCAGTTTACAATATCTTATATATATATATATATATATATATATATATATATATATATATATATATATATATATTTGTAACAGATGTTATTTTTCTTATTTCAGACATTAAATGTGATTAAATCTTCCTCTTAGGAAACTTGTGTATCTCTCATATTTTTCGCGTAACGAGACGTAAACGTCAAAATTTGCATTTTACGGTTTTATGTACGGCACTAAAACCTACTGACATACCAAATCGAAAAAATTCACAGTGTATAACAATGATGTAGGCTGTGATTTGACATATGTAAAAATAAAAATTTTGATTTTTAAATTTTTTGAAATGTTTAAATTTTCATTTCATAATTCAGCATTTTTGAATAAATACAAAAATATTTAATTTTTGTTGTTTTTGTTTATGTCAAATCATAGCCTACAACATCGAGAGTGTCTTTGTGTGCGAGGCGAAAATCGATGTGGTCCTCCGAGCGTTGGCGGCTGAAATATGTATTTGTGTCCCTTTCGTGACGTTTTTTACTGCTGGACTAAGCGTTTATCACATTGTGGGATATGCCTTTGTCGTGTGTATGCCACACTTGCCTCATCCTGTGCGGGAACCAAATACACGCTAATTACATTAAATAGGCTCATCGCCATTCATATACCTTATTGCCCATATCCAGCCTAATCGCAATCGTGAGATAGATAACAAATAATTAATACAATAAATTTAACAATACTGTACTTATTGATAATAATTTCCTTAAGTACATCTACTATATTAATAGAGTCTAAATAGTAGCAAGCCCTACCCTCAAATTATAACACTTTCTTCCCACGTGATGGAATTTTCAGTTTTATGTGACGTACAGTTACGTGAATAGGATGCCTTGTCTTGAACATAAACCAAGTCACTTTAATTGCCAGGAATTCACGGCAGTATTATAAAAGCCGGCGCCTATTTTAATTATACACATAAGTCTCGTTGACAGGATCGACCAATGCACGTAGTTATAAGGTACACGGCTCGCCCTTCAAACATGCTGAGGAGTTCCAGCTGCCCAATATGCTGCAGTTGACTATTGACGTCGTGCCTCATTCCTCGCCTGGCTGCGCACTTCCAAATATAAAAAAACTAGCTGCCCAGACAAACGTTGTTTTGTCACATAAATAACTTATTTAAGTGTGTAAGAATGTGGTATATAATTAAAAGAGGTCTAATAATAATAGAGCAGCGACACCTGGTGGGGATAGACTGGTATCAGCTCGTGGGGATAACTGATCACACAGTTATAGACCAGTTTCTAAAATTATTAAATTTAAAATATTTACTAAACAATGGCACTTAGGAGTATAAAAACAGATAAAAACCTATTCGCAGACTAACTGAATGTATATACAAAATTTCATTGAAATCGGTTAAGCCGTTTCGGAGGAGTATGGAACCAAACACAGTGACACGAGAATATTATATATTAGATATGGGGAAAAACTCTACACGTCCTACCGAAGATTGCATTAACCCCCTGCTACTTCTGGTGCATATTACAATCCAAACATTATATGTCACAACCATATTGCCAGTCTGCAAACCGCCCAACGTCCTTCCTCTTCGCTGGACATCGGTCAAGTCCCCCTTCTCTGCCGCTACACATCGCACACCTCCGTCCATCACGACATGCGCGCTCCCCGCGTGCTTGCTACCAACTGTCGGACTTGCTACTAAAAAATTTAATGAAAATAAATTATAATATAATGTAACGATACTCGCAAACACAATAAAAATATTACCCAATTAAAAAATGTCTTATGTATCTATCTTTAGAAAACAAATTTATTTTTACTGGGGGTATTCGGCATGCCACACAGCTGCCAACTTAAGCGTCCAAAATGAACAGAGACAACCCTAGTTGTCGCACTATCTTTTTGTTGAACACGACAGTGTAGCAAAGTCCAGTGTAGTTGTAAACTTCAATTTCAAACGCATCCGGTAAATGTATCTTCAGAAACAACGTGCCTATAAAAGCCGAAATTATAGACTGTAAAGGGTAAACTGAGTACTCATTACAATTCTCTGTGAGCCATTGTGCCCCCATACATATTATTTACAATACGAAAACTTCCGTGTGTTTAAATCTAGTGTAAACTTTTCACAACTCCCGAAACTTTATTTCTATAGCTCCAATAAGTACAATTTTATTACTATAATTGTTGGGAAGTATAAGGAGTTAGAAAAACTATTTCCAATGTGCACGGTGTATTAAAAGTTACATTCGCAAGTAGTCCGAAATGTGTTTGCTTTTCTTAGATAAGCATTGCGGATGCATGTTCACTGGTTTTTGAGAAAAAAATTAATATATGTCCGAATACGCTGCACGCAATTCAAGCGCCAGCCAGACGACCGCCTTATTTAGGATCTTCGTTAACGGCGTCGAGGCGCACTAACTCTGGTCTTTGTATGCTTGACTTTTGCCTACGCTATTACCACAGATCGCGACAAGTAAGCCTTTCTCCAGCTTCACAGTGTGGGCCGGGTTACTAGGTTCACGCCCTGCCCACTAGATGTCTCACTATGTACTTTTATCACTGTTTGCCGATTGTTTACGCTTCTGCACACTCCTCATTCTATGGCTACCTACTTGTGTAGATTTTTTTTTAAAATTATTTTTAAGTTTCTTCTTCAATACGTTACGCTTTTAAATGCTTCAATTGAAATACGTTTTGACGTTGGTAAATTTCGGATATTTCATGAATAAGTTGGCACGCCTATATGTCTGTTGTTTCGTAACCATGTTACGGTTAATTCTACAGCCTGTTAGATATATCAAAGTTAAAACGTTTGGCAAAGGGGAAATTTCTGCCGCTTGAACGCTGGTACCGGTAACAAGTGTAAACTTACCAATCATAGGGTTTTTCGTGAATTTTGAAGAACATGAGGTTCACATTTGAAAGCTGAAATTCGTTTGGTTTTTATTTCGAAATTAAATTAAGACCTCTCTCTCTCTCTCTCTCTCTCTCTCTCTGCCGAGTCTAGTTAAATTTAATTTTACTACTTTCTCGTATTTTATTAGACACATTAACTAATAGCAGTCTAAATAACGGCTGAATGTTTCCTTATGCCTGACTCTACCATGAGAAAACACAATTTATTTAGTACAATCAACCATAATTGTACCAACAGTTTCATCCTATTGGCTGTTAACTTTCGTAATTCGAGTCTGCGTATCCGTTCTGTGTAGGCATACTTTCCCTTTATTTTCCCGACCCCTGTGGCAATTAGTTTAGATTAAATTAGATTAAAATTTTACGGAAAGCTATGTTGTAATTCAAAGGTCATGTTAGGTTAGAAAAACGACAGTAACAATTCAAAACCCGGTATTACTCAGAGATTAGAGAAACTTTTCTCTCATCTCTGGCTATTACTCGTCGACTCATGCATGCGCAGAACTATGCAATTTAACAAGGCTTGGGAAAGAGACAAGTTATTTTATTTAATTTTATAGTGAAAAGCAAACCTACTTCGTGTTAGAAATAATCAACTTCATGTAACTTTAAGTTCATTAAAGCTATTGCTTAGTCAGTTTACACTAAGGTTAGATTAGAAATAAAAGTGTTTTCTTGTGGACACTCGCCTATCTACCAATGTATTTTGCTTGACCCCCTTGTTGTTTGGCTGCAGTTCACCAAGTTACCGAGAATGTTCTGCATCTTCGGCGCTGCAGTAATGGCGGTCGGGCTCAAACTCTGACCACTTTTTTTTTCTGTTGTTAACATTATAAAGTAAATAAAGATTTCTGGAGCCATGCCTTAAAATTGTGAGCGAAGGAAGTATTTCATAAATTAATAAAAAAATATGTTTCGATAAATTGTTTAGCTTAGTGCGAAAGAAGTGGGCGGAGTTTGAGTCCGATCGTCCTGATTACATCGCCAAACACGCACAACACTCTCGGTAACTTGGTGAACTACAACCAAACAACAAGGGGGTAAAGTTTCCAGGCGAGTGTCCAGACCTGTTCTTCTAAGGCCGTGCCTATGGAAGAGTTTGGCACAGTGTACATTTCTGCCGTTAGTTTCGCTGCTGTCGCTAGGGGACAAGAAAAACACGAAACTGTAGTAAAATAAAATTTATATAGGCTTGGAAATGGCAGAAGCCATTAAAAATAATTTTAAAATGAAAATAAACCAATTTCGCGTTCAAATTATCAACTTTATATAGCTTAAAATACAGGAAAGCCCTGTGATTGATCAGATTACACCATTTACCGATACCAGCGCTCAAAGGACAGAAATTGTTCCTGTGAAAAATTTTTAACATTGATCTTTCTAACCCTTAGTAGAATTAATCTTCGTTTACACCTCTTGGCTCAGGCGGAAGATATTGGCACTTGCCACACATTACATAAATCTTTCTAACCTAAAGTAGAACTAATCTTCAATGAGGTAAAGATAAGAATACTCTAGCGGCTATTCTTCAACTAACGCCGTTATAGGTCGTTCGGCATAAAGTGGACACTAAAGATTTATCCTTTGAAAAAAATCACTAACCGTTACTGCACATAATTCAACACTAACAATAGTTTCCTTATTCATTGTATTGTTGGTATCAAATTGCGGAACGTATTTCCGTGTATCTTTCTATTCAAATGCAGCAATACTGAAATAAGAGCAACTGAAAGCGATATATTTGAGGTTTATGTAGTTCATAATGTTTTTTTTTTGTGAAACTCTATATTTTCCTACCGACTGCACAATTTATCTTACACACGCAAACATCAAGTGACGTGTCCAAAGAGGTTAGACAACTCCCGTCGCTAGCCGTTACGCGTGGGAAGATACAAATAGGTTGAAAATAGAATTGTAGCCTGGCTTTTTTGAGTGCTCTCTTCAACCCGAACCGCCTATAGGAACCAGGGGCGTCGTAAAGGGGGGGGGGCGGAGGGAACACGCCTCCCCCCCACAAAAAAATTGTGGTTTTTAAGATTTTTTAAGTTTAAGATTTCCTTCAGTTGTATATTAAATATTTTGATGCAGAAACTCTTTAAATAGCAGCATTTTGCACCTTAAAAATATAAAATTTCCCGGTGGAGGACTCCTACACACCCCTTTATTACGTAAGTTATATGTACACTTTCTCTACCAGTGACGTCCCTTAAAAAATCAAATGCTTACGACGCCGATGATAGGAACAATATTCTCGAAGGACGTGTCCCGGCCTGTAGTAATAGCGTAGGCCGCGCCTCGACGTGGTCCAGACGTGACATCAGAGGCGTGAGGGAAGCGTGCGACGCCTGCCGCCAGGCACGCGCTAGTCGTCGCCACGAGGGGGAAATGCCCCCGCCCCACTTTCCTCGGCCGCCGCTCCACTAGGAAGTGCCCTAGGAGAGCGAATCTCTCGCCGCCCGCAATATATCACTCCCGGCGCGCGCACTCGACCACTTTCACGTCATTTTTCGATCGCCGGCGGCTGCCTGTCCCCTCTGCACACCTGCTTCGTGCCGGACTCGCATAGGCAAGGCAACTGCGACACTAAAAACAAAACACGTCCGCCAATCAGCACCGTGGTTTCTGTGTGTTTTACAACAATAAAAGCAACACAATACTAGTATATTCTATGTACAGAAAATAATAGTGTGAGTACTTCAGTTCTGTGGACATTTATATACACCATTGTACTATGAGGTGTGAACCTTTGCGGCTGTTATAGAACAAAGAATGATTTAAGACGGCTGTGGTTGTTAAAAGAAAACTGTTATTGATGTATGATGTAGCTATCCGAGATTTTGTGACATATAGTATTAAGTTGTTTATTTCTTACATGAGTGCTAAAATTACAATACTGTGACGTCAGCGTGCCAATAGTGCCGGACGCGACGTGAATTCCGAACAGGAAATACATAGGTATTATTCGAGTCGGAATTTAATTTTGCGCCCAAATGTCGAAGGAACTGGTGAGTTGGTAGTAAATTGCGTTTATTTATCTTGAAAGAGTGGCGATGCGACGAAGTTGCCAGCTATTTAAACCTGAAAGGGAAAAGTGGTTTTATTTGTAGGGAAATATATAGACGAGCACATCCAAAGTGCCGAATCACGTTGCAAGAAAGTATGACTGGTGTTATTGCGGGAAACTGCGGGGAACCGAAATAAGGAAGGCTATAGACGGGAATCGAACCCAATAACTACGAAATTCAAGTCCAGATTTTGTTGAAAAGGAATCTCGCGTGTTTGCGCGTTCAAGAATTTCGGCTGTAGCGAGTCTCGTTACAAAATGAAACCAATTTGTTTTGTTATAAAATACACCTCAGAATACGTCCTCTGCAGTAACCGACTCGTAGCCAACAAGATCCAACTTTAATGGACAGTGTTATTAATGTCAATTAAAATTCATGAAAAACTGTTTCATGAATGCTTTTGAATTAAGTAAGGTAAAAATGGAATATATAGGCTAAAATAATACAAACCGTGCTCTTTAACAGCTTGAGGCGGATGGGGTAACTTACAGTGTTATTTCAAGGACACGATACCTTCAAGACCCAACGTCTTATGTTCATAAGGTAAGTGCAATTTGTATGAAATAAAATTCCTGGAAAACTGTTTCCTGTTAGCCAAAGCGTCGAAAGTTACGCAAGTGACAGAATCGTCACGATATCATCTCGTAGAGTAAAATTAGCAGTTGCAGGCCTCAATGTGGTAAAGCATGCCCAAATAAGTGAAATAAGTAAGTAGGAAACTGTAAAGAGCGTTGGAGAAGTGTCTTATTAGTCAAAACAAAGTGACAAAAGTGACCCACCTTGGAAATTAATTAGCCCAAATGTGCCAGTTTGGCTAATTAAAGGAGAAAATTTTAGTTGTTTTGCAGAGTTTCAACATTAAGTCAAAGTTACAGATGCACTTTGTAAATTTTTTCAGTCTACTAAGAAATTAATTATGCAGTTTTTTAATGCTAAATGTTCCACCATTTAAAAGGCTTTTATTCTTGATCGCTATTAATTCTTCATTAGCCAGATTCTCAACGTTATTGTTGGCATTGGGTCCATCCAAACCTGACATGAAAAATTTTTCAAGAGGCAATGAAGCTTCGTCAAGAGTTGAAACATAGCTTCAGACATCTAATGGCGTTGTTTCAAAAGTATTTCTTATGAGTGTCGTGGTTGTCATATTGTGCTTTGCCGAGATGTTTCACAGGAAATGCCGACCTCCGGGAATGAACCCACGCAGAACTCCGGCACGTGGGTATCAAAACATCACGTGTTGAACTGCGGGGACAAGGTTGCCAACTAATACACATTGCCTCTAGATATTGCGGCATCAACAACCTTTTAGCTGCAAGTTAGTTATGGGTACGAGTATGCATAGGTATGCAAAGGTACGAAGTCGAGCGGATGACTGGAATACTCAGTTGTCAATGAAATATGAACTACACACCATTTTTTTCGAGTAGATATTTTATCAACCGATGTTCATTTATGTAGCAATACACGGTAGTAAGATTTAACTTTAGAGGAAAAATTAAAAAAAATATATTTTCCAATTAAGGAATTGAAACCACAAAATCTACGAAAATGGAAAACTGTAATTATTATAATTTTTAATAAGATAATATATAGGTCTCTAATAAAGACGAATTAAAAAAATACTCGCGTATTGATTTGAAAATAATTTTTACATCCGTAAACATCACACGCTGACTTCGTGTCGTATGCCACTAGATAGTACTTAAAACTGTTGTAATTTTCACAATAATAAAAGGCATTTTAACAAAAGTTGACATAGTGTCTTATGCCTCCGTCCAAGGTACAGAAACGTAAATGCAGCAAATTCTGATTTCATTTAACCACACGTGATAGGGAACAAGGTGACTTCCTTCACAAGGTTGATTGTCTTTGAACGTTGTCCTCCGAAAGTTTTGGTGAAGAATTTTAGAGTTACAGTGTTGGCAATCCTGCGGGACGACGACCGCAAGACGAGGATGACTGACGACGCACCTGAGAGACACAGAGTGGGCAGGACGTATTGCTGCGGAAAGAGTAGGATGCCCTGCGCTTGGCAGCGGGTCAAAGGTCGCGCGCCGGCCGGACCGCGGCTCTCAGTGTGGGCTGGGTAAATTGCGCTGCGGCAGCAAGCCTTGACGTCTTCCTTCACGACGAATGTCTTCCTAGCAGGGTTATTCAAGATGTTAGGGTCTATACCCAACCTGCTTTGCAACCACGGACATTAATTAGGGAAGCAATGTAAAAAAACGATAGAGGTTAAACTGAACTATTTCAGACGAGGCGGATTCTATAAAAATATTCGTTGTTTCAATACAATCATAGCGATATGAAAATGTTTAACAAGAAAACAAAGCTGTGCACATATTTTTGTGGCATGTAGTATATATATATATATATATATATATATATATTGTCTAGAAAAAAAATATAATAATCACACCACGCAAATCCTGGACTAAGTTGGAGAAGGTGATAGTGGCAAAATGATTTGAAGAGCAGAAGTCCGAAGTGCCACTTTTTGGGTAATGGTTCTATATGCCAATGCTGATAACCTCAGCATGTCCTAAAGTGCCTCCCACCATTTTTTTTGTATTTTACAAGAGGTCAAAGATAGCATTGTTATAAGTCCATAAGCTTCTAAGTTTTTTTTTTCTGTTCCTGAAAAGTTTACTTTTCGGCACGAGCAGAAGTTTGGAACCTCTGCTCTTCATTTACGATTACATTTTATGTGGACAATGTGACAACATAGCACACTGTAGTTAGTCCCGTCTTGCGCTTCCGTATACCTTACGTATCTCACTGCTACTCTACTGACCTGCATATTATGGGTGGGGGTTAAAATCCCCGAGTAGTAATACTACTGAGGTAAAATACATAAAATAATACCTGGACGTGAAGCACAAGATGGGACTTTTCTCCGTCCAGTGTTTCCACCAGTAGATATTTGTCTCTTGATATACATATAATTGTAATATTAACACTGTCCTCTTATGGTGGATCGGGACACGTAGGCACAATCGTGTGTGGTGAATTTTAAGGCCATGGTCTCTCAATTATTTCAAACAATTCCAAATAACTCCAGTATTTGCTATCCAAATGCTTTGGAAAAATTTGAGACTGTTTAAAGTCGTACGATACACAATTTTACCAGAGCCTTTTTTTTTATAATAGACAGTTCGCTAGCAAAAATTATTTTGACCACAAAATGTGTAATATTTCAGGGGCAAAAAATTAAAAATCCGTTTGGTTTATTGCACCAGAAAATTTCAGATACAAACGATGATACGTAAGTCCGGTATGGATGGATTTTTGATATATTTATTAATTTGCGCTTAAAAAAATATTTTCTAAACCACTGCAAAACTAATGAGCGAGGAAGTTGGTTCGAACCTCGGGAAAGGGATGGGGGGGGGGGAGACACCTGAGGCGCGATTAGGTAAAGATGAAACCACCGTGGTTCGCCATTTCCTTCCACATGATGGGAATATGTGGAAAACACAACACCCATTCCTGAAAGTGAAGGTAAAGTTTTTGGTGTATGAAATATTACCCCGGGCAAGTTTATCCGTGTTCGAAATTTAAACTTATGGCCTCTCTGTAAACTACTTAAACTAATACTATATTTAAATATATACTGAACGTGGTGGAGCAGTGGTAAAACACTCGCCTCGCATTCGGCAGGATCGTAGCTCGATCCCCTGCTTCGACCATCATAATTTCGGTTTTCCAGGGTTTTCAAAAATTACCGCAGGCGAATGCTGGGATGGTTCCATAAGCAGGTCCTGGTCTACTCCCCCCTCCCCCCCCCCCAAGGCCTTGTGCTGTTCGACGACACGTAAAACCAAATAAATAAATAAACACAACGTGTGTAAAGAACGCACTGTGGACGTAGCATTAAGCAAAATATTTATAATGTGGATAATATGGAGATTTTTTTAATCCCGTCATTTTCAAACCTTCAATAGCATTGCAGGGGTTATCAAATTCTGGTGGTTGAAAAAAAACCTGGTCACGTGATTTGAAAGAATTATGCAACGGGAGTACATAACTGGATTTGGTCGCTTGGACGTACTCCATTGTGAAATAAATTACTGTCAAAGTTGCACTCGTGTTCCTGAACCATGTGTGTCTACCTGACGACGGAAACAGATTCCAGTTCCCAAATCATCGTTATACTGCCTGGAAAAACTACTGTGTTTTGTTTTGTCTCATGGTTGTGTCGTTTGTTGTTTGTATCTTATATCTATTGTGTTTTGTTTCGTCTCATCGTCGTTTCATTATCTTCTGTTCGTGTAAGATATCTACTGCCTTGTTGTTTCATCACATCGTTGTATCGCATGTTAACTTTGTTTTTTGAATTTTATTTTATTGTTTTCATTTATTATGTTTGTTCCTTATTTTATTTGACCGGATTACATAAATTTTTTTTTAATTTTACGTTGTGTATGTACTATGTTTACTCATGTTTTTTTTTTTCTGTTATATTTGGTTTTCTTTTCATTTATTTTGCAATGGAGTATGACCAAGCAACTAAATCCAGTCCACCACGTGAATTTTCATAAGCGCATCGGCCGGGAACCGAAAGCGGGACTCTTTGCCTCCCGGCCAGAACCACCGAACCAAGCGGACGGGCGTGTGGAGATGGTGGAACATTTAACTTCCAGGAAGAAAGATTCGCTGAAAAGACCACTGTATGTTGAAGGCGACTAGACGTATTTGCGGTTGCGTAATGACGAGGAATGGAGAAGGGTTGGATGTTCTACGGCGAGGAGGGGGGGGGGGACGTCGGGCACATTCCTCACGGGGATCCGAAAGGCGGACTGGTTAACCTCGGGCAAACGCTACTCTAGATGATGTCACCGCGCTATCTAGAGCGGTCCAGCTTCACCTCAGGACACAAGAGTAATGCTGCGGCCCGTCTGTAACCTGACCGCTGCAAGCCTGACCAAGAAGACTCGTTAAGGGGATTGCCACATACTACATATTTTATTTATAACGTCATTCTTCTGTTTCTGCGATGTGTCTTTTTTTTAACGCTAAGAGAGCGTCGTAGATAAATAAGCGCTGAATCCTTCATATACACTTTTTGAAAGTCAATATAGAGGAACAGCAAAACAAAAAGCCTTATATTTGCTAACTTTATGAGCAAACATTAACACAAAATGATGCATTTGCTAAACGCGATCTCTTGTGCCGCAATTGCATGCACGAGATTTCGGCGCCAGAGATAAGATGAACATATAACACTATTATGATCTGCAAAATCCATCACAAATATCTTACATGCCTCAACATTGCCACATCTACCAAAAATATTTTAAGAACAGAAGTTATCGCAGAAAACCTACAAGTATATTTTAGCATCTAGCTCTTCCACTTGAACGAGAGCCAATTAGCAGTTTTGTCTTTAAAAGCTGTGCATTCCCATATGTCCTTTTACGATATTTTTTCCTATCTCTTTCCAAGCATCATTTCAATCGGATTTGTCGTCAAACTAGAATGATCGTAGATCACGATTATGTAGGCCATTTTCATGAACTTTGTCTCATAACAACATCCTATGACACGATCTGTATACAAAGAGAGTCACAAGACTTTTGAAAGACAGTCGCGACGCCATTTTTGTTACATAATACGAATTCTTAACGTTAAGATAGTTACCCAGCAACTGTCTTTGTATAAAGATCGTATAAGAAACGGGAAAAGTTATAGAATAACCCCCTGGTCAGGCGGCCACCATAAAGGCGTTCAAGTGAGGAAAATTCATAATTTTATATTTCTACTAGCAGTCCCCCGCGGCTTTGCTCGCGAGTATTATTCGTAACTGATAATATTTACTTTAAATAAAAACCTCTTTGTACACAAGATTGGTACTTCAGTCATCAAGTGTTAGAATGTCCAAGCGGCTAGTTGAACTAATTCTGCAGAAGGATAAGTAGCTATAGCTGTCCATGCAAAAAGCAGTCTTAAGTTTGTCCCTGCGACTAACAGCGACTTCGCCTGGGCCTTATTTATAAAACTTCCAATTTGACGTTCTATGGTAGTTACAGACATCTAAGGTAAGAGGTTAATCGAATGAGAAACATCTGTTTACCCTGTGCACAACCATTGGTGACGGTGCCCTCAATTATATATTGTCAAAATATTCACTTTAACTTTATTGACATTACAAAGTTTCAGAG
>PNEQ01083353.1:0-24406 GCA_003012365.1 Medauroidea extradentata | reverse complement strand
TTTTTTTTTTTTTTTTTTTTTTTTTTTTTTTTTTTTTTTTTTTTTTTTTTTTTTTTTTTTTTTTTTTTTTTTTTTTTTTTTTTTTTTTTTTTTTTTTTTTTTTTTTTTTTTTTTTTTTTTTTTTTTTTTTTTTTTTTTTTTTCTCAGAGTTGTTTAGAGCTTATTCGGCCACTTCTCACTTCCTCGCGTCCAAGATTCTCTGACCTTATATTGATCTTCATGTAGGTCTCTTCCATGCATATTCTCCTTCACTTGTTTTTTTTTCTTCCATTCTACCAAATTTGTTTAAATTTTCACTTACGGAGGTTGTTACGGCCATCGTTTTCATTAACCGACGTACGTAATGCATTATCGCCTCTCCGCGCAAGCTACTCAGCTGGCGTGCAATGCTTCTTTCATTTGAAAATAATTTTAACATCCGTAAAACTCTCGCGCCAAGATTTTCTGGTTGTAAAATTATTTTCAAATCAAAACGCGAGTATTTTCGAAATTCGATCATTGTAGAGGCCTAGACATTATCATATTAAAAATTATAAAAATTACAGTTTTCAATTTTTGTAGATTTTGTGGTTTCAAGCCCTTATTTTTCTATTAAAAATCTGTTTTTAATTATTTATTCGAAAATAAAGCACATTACCGCATAGTGCTGTATAAATAAACGCCCGCTGATAAAATATCTACTCAGCAAAAGAATTTCATCGGATTTTGATGAGTAGTTCAGATTTTATTGACGTTTGAGTTTATTCCATTCGTCCGCCCGACATCTAACCTTACCATACCCCTATACCCCTTTATATAATGTTGTTTACGTTCTTGGGTCTGCGTGGTAAACGTCATGTGTTGTGAGCACTAGGATTGAGGCATCATCCCGCAAGATGGAGCATAAACAGGAATACTCTAGACCACGGTATCTCCTTTTGTTACCAGATATTGGGCGCAGGTTGCTGTGTGCTGCAATGAGACTCGTTGCTTTGCTGTTGTAGTACCTAACAGATTGCAGCTCAAGCGCCAGTCGTCTTTTCCGTTTTCTATTTGCAAAATCTTGTTACAAACGATGATGATGTAAATAGTTTAAGGGCTCGGTCTACCGCAATTTTCATCATCATTATTTTATTTTTTATTTGTGCCAGATATTTTTTTCTTATTTTAGACACAAAATGTGACAAAATTTGGCTCTTATGAAATTTTTTTATCTCTCATAGTTTTCGCGTAATGGCTTGTTAAAGTCATATTTTGCGGTTTTCATTTTAACGACTACACTTAAACCAACTGATATACCAAACTCAAAAAAATCACAGTAGATAAAGACATTGCAGGCTACAATGACATGCTCATAACATTAAAGAATAAAAATTATTTGTATTTTAAAAAAAAATATTGAATTTTTAATATTTTTATTTTCAGTTTCGGCATTTTTTAAAAACATGTAAAATATGTAAAATATTACAAATTTTTAAAGTGGTATATTCAATTTTTTGTTCCGGAAATGCCTTAAAAGCACCATTTTGCACCTTAAAGGTATTTTTTTTTTTTTTTTTTTTTTTCGGGGGATGACTTGAGGTGTAGACATAGCTACTTTTTGGGAATGCCCTTCCTCGCCTACACAATAAACTTAGAGCTGGATCCGCCCCCTGTGTGGTAAACGTCGTGTACTGTCGTGGGCGTTAGGACTAAAGTACCAGTTCAGTTTGTGCACTAGCCACTCTTTAGTATTTAGTAAGCTCGGGGATTGGAAGGTTGCGGGTGTCCTCGAGGGTAGACCCGTAGTCGATTTGTTAGCTGCAGCGTGAGCACTTCAAGTGCATGACATCAAGGCCACGGAGCGCTAACGAGCAAAAAATTACCAATGTTGTTGCCAGTCCGACATTTTAGGCAGCTGCGTCCCTGAGTTCTCTATTCTCACATTGTTTTCATTTTGATTCGGTCGCGTGTACCCACATCAGTGCGGGTAGATAAGCCCCTGTTTGCCACTTCGGCCTTGCTGCACACTAAGGCAGGTTTCACTGACCGCGTGAGACCTAACCAAAGATGTTAGAAGGGTCCAGATGGTGCATGTCGCCGAGAATTGTAACCAAACAAACGCTTGACATGGCTGGTATCAATATGGCCGACTAATTAAAAAAATTGAGAAAATTTTGGTTAGGAGGTGTGTAAACAGGGCTAAAATATAGAGTTTTCAACCTAAAACACCAATTAAAGAGCATAATACATTAATTTACCATAAAAAACACCAGTCCGATATGTACTTTTGAAGTTAAAGCAGTATGGCGGCTGGCAAATTTGGTGGCTACCTCTCCCCCCTCTTGGCTTCACTCCCCTTATGCTACCCCCGTGGACCTAACAGAGTCTCGACTCTGCAAGGTCTCATATCAATAAGGTAACATCATGCGCGTGCGTAGGGCGTACCGCGTAGCATACGCGCGACTGTGAAACCTGCCTAACACCACGAGCACGGTTGTGGTTTATAAACATTTTTACTATGCATAGGTCAGGAAGTCCATATTTGTCCAAGCCGATGACCTTGTATGGTGCTTTTAACACGCCGCGAGTAGGTTTTCAGACTGCTGTCAATATTTTTATGTCGAAATACACGTCATTTTCGACATTGCTTAGTGAATGTACAGGCGTGACAGGTTTACTAAAGTGACTGCCAGGAATGCAGAGCAACACTTAAGAGAACGGCTAGAATTTTATTGTGTTAGGGGGGGGGGGGGGGTCACCGAAAATTTTAATTGTTTTGGTAATATTTAAATTTGTACAAGGTATGATTTGTTTTGTAGGTGACATTTTTTACTGTAACGGTTTTTTTATTATTTTTATTATTATTATTATTTTTTTTTTTTCTTTCATAGCTATTGTATTAAAGCATCTCAAAGTCAAAATTGGCACAAAACAGTTTTATGCTAGAAAAGAAAATCAACTCGCTTATCGAAATGAAAAATGTCACACTGAAAAACAGTATCGCAGGCTACAAGACATGTATACAAACATCATTGACTTTTTTTTTTTTTTTAATAAAAGTAACGAATTTAAAATAAAAAATAGCTATGCTGTGAAAATGTTTCAAAAATAATAAAAAAAAAACTAATCAATGTAGTTTTGTTTATACATGTGTTGTCTCAGTCCGTGACACTGTTCTTCAGAGTGATTTTTTTTTTTTTCATTTAAAGCTCTGTTTCAGTCGCCATATTGAATTTGATTGTTTTTCGCTTTTTGGAATTCTGAGAAGAAAAATGTTTAAAATGTGATTATACCTCAAATTCTATATACATTTCGCTACAGTACAGCCGTTGAGATTCAGCTGTTGACATATAATTACGCCGCAATGTGTGTGGCAAAATTTTTTATATTAATAATTTGCCCGACAAGTTGTGACCTGCTTATACATTACTAGCTCTATTGCTATGCTTGTATTGTAGCTCAAGGTAAATATAATCAGCGGTATGGTCGCCGATTTAATATTTTTCTACTCAGAATTCCAAAAAAGCGAATAATAATAAAATTCAATATGGCGACTGAAACCTAGCCTTCAGTAAGTTGGTTGGTTTTCCTGTATTGCATAAAACAGTTTTTATGTAAATTTTGACTTAAACATGTTATTATACAGAAAGTATGAAGGCAAGAAAATTTCATTGCAGTAAAAAAAAGTCTATGTATGCTTACAAAACGAACCACCACGTGTAAATATATAAAATTTAAAAACAATTAAATATTTCGATGTATTTCCCCTTAAAGTGGGTATCGTTCAACCTCACACATATACATATAATTCTTTGCTGTTTGTTTTTAGTATTATGAACAACGTTCAGTGGAAGATTTTTAATTGCCTACGATTCAACGAAACATTTAATCAAATTGTGAAGTTTTGCGTTTACGTGATTAAATTAACACGAAAAATCCAAATTATGGTACTGTTTTTGCAGGACCGTACACCCAATCAATTCCTCGGACAGGACGAAACGTAGCTTGTGTATTGAAGGTTCACGATAAAATAGGCACAGCTTAAATTTTTCTTTCAGCCGTTCTGCAGTCATCTTTAATATTTTTGACCTGAACACTTTCTTGGAGAAAAAAAAACGTGTAAACATTTCACCAATCTCAAAATTTGGCCCAAGTAAAATACAGTTTTTGAATATTAAAAGTGTTGGGGAGTGCACAGTTTTAAGTGAACAGGCTGTAACGAACGCACACTCATAACAATGATAGCGACTTCATCATTGGCACAGCCTAATGAGGATTTTCTTCGGTAATGCGTTGCATGCATATGATGGCTACCGAGGGCTATTCAGGTTCTGCTGGCGTGATTGATGTTTCAACAAACAAAGGAAGGGAGGGGGCGGCCTTCCATATTGATTAATAGAATCTTGCCACAGTGTACACTTAGTCTTAGTCATCTACAAGAGCTTTACACGTTTTCTTAAATCTTGCATTTGCTGTTGACTATTATTGCTGGTACAAGTTTATATATCCAGTACGGTTATTATAAACACGATTTTCAAGCCCCTCAAAGGATCTAATTTAATAAGCTTTCCCAGCCTGGCGATTGTTGGAAATACCGATTTGATGCGAGAAACCATAGCCACCAGAGACGGCTATGGAAAAATACAAATACAGAAGCATTATTGTACTTTAAACCATACTTCCCACAAATTAGATCATACCTTGTACTGGGACATTTCGGTGGCTTGGGACATACACGTAATACTTTCCTTATATATGTCAACATTTAGAATAGAAAATTTACGGGAGATATGTACCAAATGATTAATGTCAACATGAAATTTAATTAGTATTCACTGCTAGTTTACACACATAGAAAATAAACACTGTGCAAATATGTCCCAAGTCCTCCACGTGTCCCAAGTCACACACACTATCTTACGGTATGATCATCACCATTAAAAAAAACTAATAATTAGAGATTATGGTATATCGCGAAAATTGTTTGTGCCAACGTATCATTGAAAACACTGTAGTTTCTTGTGACATGTACGATTGGGTGATGTACGTCTGACACAACGTAGCTGTCTGCAAACCAATAACAGGCATCAAATGTTACAATAGCGGTATTCTTATTGGCTCAATCAAATACGGTAGCACTTCCACGTACATCTGAAAGCCAATCATCTTTTCATAAGCTGAACGTGTGTTGAAACCCAGCAAAAAGTCAAGTTTTCCCGCGATAAACCATCATCTATACTAATTATGAAGCACTGTACGCCAGTTGAATGACTTGCACGTAAATATGTTACTGCATTAGTCTAGAGACCGGAAAAATTCGCGGGTTCATTAACCTGTAGGGTAGCCTCCAAGAATATTTGTGTAATCGTGCAGACAGCAGCTGTTTATTAGCTGCTTGCTGATACTGTGAAGTGGGCCTGCATTCAGTTACAGTTCTATTATTGGCTCAGCTGCTTCCAGGAAGTGTCGAATAAGTCAACGGCCAATTGTGAACGTGATACAGACCTATAGTTGCTATAACTCTAGCTTGTGCCTAAAAGAAAACGCGAAATTTTCGTGTATCTATGCATTTCACACACCGAATAAGGTGGCGCGACGGTAACGCGTTGGTTGGAATTGCATTTGGGAGGGCCTTTGTTCGATCCCCGGCTCCGACCACTCAGGTGCGGTTTCCATGGTTTCACGAAATCGTTCCAGGCGATTACCGTGATGGTTCCTTAATTTTAAGGATGTTCACGTGGCGAAAATTCATATATTTTTTATTTGCACGACATAGTGTTCGTTTTAAATACGTGACCACATTTTTCACATGTGAACATTTTTCTTCTCATAGTCTTCCCATAGCGGCATGTCAAAGTTAAAATTTGCAAGTTACGGGAACATGCTAATAACAAATGACTTAACGCAAATAAATTAATTACACCGAAATTATATAGTATGGACCATATGCTAAAAGGTTTAAAACCACACAACAAAGTCCCTTTTTAATTTTTAAAAATGACCAGAAATAAAGAAAATTATAATTATTTTCAGATATTTTTTTAATACAAAGGAATTCGCTGTGTGATTTTTAAACGTTTAGCATATAATCCATACTATCTTATTTCTGTTTTTTTTTATTTGCGTAAGTCATTTGGTTTTTGTTATTAGCATGTTCCCGTAACTTGCGAATTTTGACTTTGACGTGCCGCTGTGGGGAAGACTGTGAGAGCTAAAGCGTTTCACAAGCGAAAAATGTATTCACCAGTAAAGTCTTTAAAACTAACACTATTTCGTTCAAATATAAAATTATGCATTTTTCCACGTGAACACCCTTAATGATGCCGCCTGCCACGCGTTTCAAATGACTTGTAATGTGCGGGGAAATACTTATTTGTACGAAACTATATCACATGTGCCCATCGTACTGAGGAAACACACGACGGACAAGGACGGAATGTCATTGGTAGGGACAGGAAAATTTCGCGAATTCAATGACCCGCAAGCTAGAATCCATTGTCCTATACATACTCAAGCCCTGTATATTCGTCAATTGTCTGCTGTTCCACTGAGTAGCAGCTAGTTGACTTATAGTCGGCGCTTTAGTATGCATAGGGTAGTTGATTCTAACATGCAGGACATTGAACTGGCGAAATTATCTAGTCCGTAGTCATTGTTAAGGGTGTTCAAGTGCGATAAAATCATAAGTTTATATCTTTATGAAATAGTGTTAGTTTAGTAGACAATACTTAAGAGTACAGTTTCCTCTTACGAAACAATTTTAGCTTTTATAGTTTTCTCATAACGGCACGATACTTTTCTCATAACGGCACGATACTTTTCTCATAACGGCACGCCAAAGTCAAAATTTGCTTGTTCTGTTGCCATGCAAATAGTGAAAACCAACTGGCCTACTTGAATAAAATAATTCACAGTGATATTGCATCCCATGAACTATGCAATAAAGTATTTAAAAGACCATGACCTAATATTTTGGATTTTTTAAAAAATCGCAAAAAGTACAGGGAAAATGTGGAAAATTCAATTATTTTTTTAAATTCAAAAATTGTTTGCGGCATTGTTCAAAAATATTTTATTACGTAGCCCGTGGCATGTTATTTCACTGTGAATTATTTCACTTACGTAAGTCAAGTGGTATTCACTATTTGCATGGCAGCAGAACGTGCCAATTTTCACTTTGACGTACCGTTGTGAGAAAACTATGCGAATGAAAATTGTTTCGTAAGGGGAAACTGTGCTCACAAGTATCGTCTACAAAACAAACCCTATTTAATGTAAATATAAAATTATGATTTTATCGCACTTGAACACCCTTAAGAGCCCTGTACAGCGAGCGTTAGATGCTGCGTGCTGCGTTTGAAGTATGGAGAGACCTGGTGTGGCTCGAGCGTCAACAACCATGTGGCCTTTATGTGTATATATAAAACTTTTACCAGCAATAAAATTCAACATACTAAATACTATACAAACTCTCTCTCTCTCTCTCTCTCTCTATATATATATATATATATATATATATATATATATATATATATATATATATATATATATATATATATATAGTTTGTATAGTAATCTCCGATTGTGTTATCTTTATCTTATTAAGAGCCCTATACAGCAGGGACAAGATACCACAGTTTATGTACGCAAACAGGCGGCAATAAGGTATAGACTGTATTGGCGTGTAGTGTTTTGGTCGTTGGCTCTTTGATATGGGACGTTAAGCTGTGGCCGTATTTTTTTATTTACGGAAAGGGCGTGGTAATATCCAGCGCATTCTTCACTATTTTAGTTTAGTGATTTCCTGTTGGTATTTTTTTACGTGACATTTTTTTTACAGAGGTGCCGCGGAACCGTGTTTCTCAGCACGATACCCAGGAAACGAAAATTGACAACCATAGTTTTAAATGTGTTTTTTTCTTCGTAGATAGCGAAATATAACACTCATTTAGTAGTATTTAAAAAAATTAATCATAACCCTCTGCAACAAAGTTCATGCGGCAGTTGTATAGTGACCTAAGACTGCCGTAGGCCTACTTCAAAATATGCTAACCGGATGTATGCGCGACTCGAAAACGTACACCGAACTTTGATACAGACTTTCCACCAATGTGATTATATGGTTGCAGTATAAAGTCCCGTAGTAAAAATGGATCGGAGGGGATTTTGCGCGCTAGTTCAGCGCTTGGACTGTAGAGACACTACGGCAGGGGTGGCCAACCTTTTCGAAGCTGTGGCCAAAAATTTGAACCAAATCATGTCGCGGGCCTCGATAAAAAAAACTTTCACGTCGACTACTTTTTATGAGCTGAACACTAACGTACTGTTTTATAGTAGTGTAAAAATAATTGTCTTCACAGTAAGTATTTAGATAAGGAGCGTTGGCAAATATGGAATCATTATTTAAATATTTTTACTGTCAGTGTAAGTGACATTGAAATATTATGCAAATTCTTCAGCTTATGGCGGGCCGTTTGAAATGAAGTGGTGGGCCGGTCTTTGGCCCGCGGGCATAGGGTTGGCCGTCTATGCACTACGGCATTTGATACAAGCCGTATGGCTATGCTCTCTAGTTTATACGTTTTAAGCGATAGTAATTTTTACGCCTAAATGAGATCAGATACCAAAAATCAGTCTGGCCACGTTGGCTGTTTTTTTTTTTAAGCCAGTAAGTACTGTGGTTTTAGATAATTATGTAACTAACGAAATTCTGGTTAATTGACTTTTTAGTCTAAATCGTATAATTTCTTACTTTGAAAAAATTAGCTATCGCGGCAAAAACCATGTTAAACAAAACTGCCAGGCAGATTTTTGATACCAGCTCTCGTTTAAACTTAAAATAATAATAATAATAATAATAATAATAATAATAATAATAATAATAATAATAATAATAATAATCTCAAAAACAGTATAAACTAAAGAGCAATGACATTATGCCTCCGTAGCTTCTGAAACGCAAACGCGCAAAACTGTTCAAGGTAGGCCTTTCCTAGTTCCCGTAATTGTGAAAAGTTGTGTCTAACCGTCTCTAATGGCGTAAAGCTGTCGACGAGACACTGAAGTCCAATACAATTAATGCATTACATACGTCTGTCAACGGTACTCGTAGCATTTCATCGATTTGGTACCTCACACACTTAACTGCCTATCGAAGGCGCCACCTGCGCTTACTTCCTCTAGTTAACAAGTGAATAGTGTGATGCAGAAAGAGACTATTCCACATTTGACAGAGCAGAACTTGAATTGTAGCTAAAGCTTGTTTTGTAATTTTTTAAAATTAATGTACTGTCTTTTTCAAATACCCCACCTCTGTTGAGTTTGTTTACTTAGCTGCTGAAGTTTTAATGTATAGTAATTTAGGAGCCTGTTTTTTTGTCTTGTTCTTTACATTCATGCCGTGGGTGCCTTCTGCATAACACCATTCAGATGTTGTGGAGATTCTACAATTTCACAAGCTTAACACGCGGATATGCATGGCATGTTGTACGAATAATTAACCCAAGATGACCAGGTTTGCTACTTCCTCTGTTGCACAGCCAGTGGCGTGTTCAGAACTTCTCTCCCTTTCCTACAATTTCTTGACTAATCTACTCACTCAAAGCTGATTAACGGAAGCGTTTAATTAATTTATCGCTTTAAGGGGCCCGCCTACATAGCGCCTTAGCGGCCGTTCGACCTCATGGACGTGGAGTTTTCCCCCCACAAAAGCGGGATTGGGTCAACCCCTGTTGTGGAGGAGGTTGTCTCTCGCTCTCTCTGTTGTCCTCTCGGCTCGGTCTCGCGAATCCTTCAATTTTCCACAACACTGGCTGCATATTTGCGCAGGACACATATTACAAGAACAAGATTTCCTCAAAATTTTCAGTTGGTACAAGGTACAAACAGTTACGGGATCGAAAGATAAAAGATAGATCTACTAAGGTGAAATAGTTTTAAGTAAAAATAACAAAAAATTAACGGCATTACACAAGCCGGAGAAGGTACTAATTTTGAATGTTAAGACCCTGTTTTCTAATTACTTAAAAAACTGATAGAACTGAAACCATTTACCCTTAGTGTGAGGTACCTTAATATATTTTATATGTCAAACACACAATCTCACGACTAATATTTTCTGTGAAAAAAAAAAAACGATTCTCCTGAACCTCTACATCTCAACTTTCATGGCAGGTAGGCGGGCCCCTTAAGGGGCCTCCCTAGATAGGCTTCGTTTGTCTGTGTGAGGCAGGAGCAGTAAGGTTGTCGTTGATCGATGTATGTAATGTATTATAACCTCTACGCGCAAGCCACTCAGCTGGTTTGCAGTGTTTTACTGTTATCTTTTTTCCTATGGGACTTTAAGTGGAAACCCAATTATTTTATTTGTGAGCTACATAGTTCAAAGTCTGACGCTTGTTTCTACAGTTGAGTTTTTAGAATCCAGTTGTTATTTTTCCAGATACAGCAGTCTGGAAAGGCTATTTCTGGCCGTTTTAAGGAGTCCGAAAATATATTCTAATAAACGTGCCGAATTTTGAAACTATAGCGACATAGTTTGAAGTGTGTTTTCGTAGATATACAGATATAATGTGCGTTAAATAGCTTCGCCAAAAAAAGAATAACCGTAACTCAGCTGCAACGCATTTGAAGCACAGATAAGGGTGGCCGCCTGCGTGAACGTATTTTACACGTTCCAGTTCAGTTAGTGGAAGGAAAAAAGGGCGACTCTAGGCGCAAGTAATTGAATTGCAGTGCAGTCTTCTCGCCGTCAACTTGCCTAAATACCGGACACACTATCTGATTATTGGAAACATTTTTTTGCTAGCGATCCTAGTGAGAAGTGTTTGAGGTTAGCTTCGTTTACAACTTTGTTTCGCATCTTTTTGCAGTGTACATATCTTTGATATCCATAAAAATAGCATACGAAGTTTCACAGAGAACAGTACATATACCATAAACGGTGGTTACTTTGTAACAGCAGGGGTAGCTTTGTGGCTCTCAAAATACTGTATATTTATGTTATATTTGAATAATATAAAAATGTATTTAAACTTACCATTAAAATTTTTGAATTTTTTACTAACTTATCAGTTATCACGAAATAAAATGTTTCAAGGCCAGTTGTCAACTTTCATCTAACAGGTAGTTAGCTTACACCGTGTTAGCTTGCTTATTCTCTGGTTAAGTGCCCAGTTGTGTAGTATTAGCCGTTTTTATAGCCTTGTTAGCTACCAGGTTGTTAAGCGTTTTGGTGGTGCTTTTGTGTGCATGTTGGCAATATAGTTACTAGAAATGTAGTATTTTTGTTTAGAAAACTAAGATGATGGTGGCAAATGTGCTATGTTTATTTATTTTTTTTTTTTTTCGTATTATTCATAGAGTATGTACGAAAAATTAAAACTTGCACAATTGAGATATGAAATAATAATAATAATAACAATAATAATAATAATACAATTTCATGATACGTTCTATCTGTATGAGGCTATACTGCACATTTACCTTAAGTTAATACAACACAAGTACCACTCGTATACTACACTTAAAATTAATAGTATCGTCAAAATATGTGATGAAATTGTAAAAATTAATAGTGTGAATTCATCATGTGCTTATTTAAGAGAGATTCTGTTGGGGTTTTCTTTGTTTCATACGATTGGAGGGCTTAACTTTAATAGTCTTTTGTGAGACTGTTTCACTTTCAAATATCTTCACATAGGTATGTTTGTAGTCTACGCAAATCAAACCTACCTGCAAAGCCAGTCAAATTTATTGTAGGCAGAGTCCTTGTACGAATGACGTGAAACATGTTAGCACTGAACTGCTTAGAAATAATGTAGGTCGTATCACGACTTGATTCACGACTCGCAGAACGACGAAAGCTACTTGTAGACCTATTGTTGGAAATGCGCTCATAAATACCACTCGCCACTATTCTTCTGTTTTTATCGGGCTCTTCCACGGCAGGTTAGCTATCCATAGAATAAACTCTCTGAGTAGTGTTAACAGGAGTTCATACAATGCATTTATAGCTTAACAGGAGAATAAATATTATTACAAGGGCTAACCAGTGTTGATACAACTGGCCCTAAGTGGCATAAAGTCACCCCCTTCTGTCACACAGTAAGTCCCTTTTACGGTATTTTATTATATGCCGCAGCATCAATCATGTCTCACTAGGATGATGATTTCCATTCTTCGCAGTACTAAAACATATAATAAATTGTCCGGTATTGTAATATAAGGTATTTGACTTGCCTCTACAAGTGAAGAGATTTTAGTTAGCGTCCAACATCAAGGTTTTCAATGTTGGTGAGGGGTTAAATGACGTGAGTATGGAGCAGCGCCGGAATGAAGGGACGGGAGATCCCCGAGAAAACCCGCCGACCAGCGGCATCGTCCGACCCGCACAATTCCCACGTGCAAAAATTCGGGGACCGACCCCGCCGGGAATCGAACCCGGATCGCCTTGGTGGGAGGCGAGTGGACTGACCATTTGGCCACCGCGATTCCCTTGCCTCTACAAAGCAATCAGCGGTGATGCTACATTTTATGCGAAGTTCTAAGATGGCGTGTTGTACCCGCCTACACCTTTTTAAATATTCTGAACCAAGATTGTCATACCTAAAAAGGACCGCAAAACACTCATTTTAGCCATTTCCGGCGGCGAGAATACAAGCTTTAAATATTAATCGAGGACTAGAAAAGGGTAAACAATCGTGTAACGTTCTTTGAGTACTATTTCTAAACTGACGTCACTGTCGTGCGTTGGGTATTTTTTTTTTTTTTGTTCCTGATTGACTTGTCTCAGCCGAAGCTTTGCACATCGCTCGGTGTCTGGTCAGGCGGCCACATTAATGTTGGCAGGAAGTAGATCTGTGTTTTAATTTTAACTAAGGGCCCTGCCTACCAAGCCTGCAGCTGTGCAGTTAAAATAGGCAATCAGTGTTAAAGTTAATTTCCTCAGGGTATACGTTTTGAAGAGAACTCTTTGAAACAGGAAATCGTTCATACAACGGGCATTCCCTGTGGTCCACACCAAACTGACTGTGTTCAGTGGCGCGGCCTACACGAAGTTACATTTCGGGAGAGTCCATCAATAATAATTTAATTACCTTTTTTTACATTACAAGGCACCAAAGTAACTACTTTACTCATCCCAGTGTTACGACTTTACCTTTGTTTCTGTCGTCTCTGTTGTGTAAGGTGATGGTAAACTATTTAGGTCTTTGAGAGGTAGTAGAAGGGGTTTATGGAGGAAATATCGTCCGCGTAGTGCAAGAACTGGATAACTTAATTTTTACAAGTTTACGTTATCTGCAGATGTCTACGCTACCCTTATGATTGCTCCTTTTGATGCGTATACAGTTATAATTGTGTTAATTAGGAGTATTGATGCAACACAAATTTGCATTTCAACAAATAACTATGTGTATGACAAAAGCAATTTTCAATGTTACAATTGTATATCTCCATCTACCTAGTTATCGAGTTGTAGCATTAAGCCCACGATATATTCTCATAAATTTTTACAACAGCGTACGCCATCATTACACACTTACACCTTAGCGAATCATGAGATAAATTGAAGACGAAAATTTTAATGACATAATGTTGCACGAAAACATTTTCCGTGCACAGTGTGGCAACATAGGACTGTAGTTGGTCCCCTCTTGCGCTCCATATATATCTTACTGATGTTACTACTAATGTTCTGGCTTGTATTCTATGGGTGTAGGTAAGGTTAATTCTACTACAGTCTAGAAAGAAAATACGTTTTCTTATGGGAGAGCTTGGCACAGGGAAAATTTCTACCACTAGTTTCGCTTCGGTCGCTAAGAGACCAGATAAATACGAAATCGTAGTAAAAATTAAATTTAAATAAACTTGGAAATTATATTTGTCATTTAATTTAATTTTCAAGTGAAAAGAAACCAATTTCGCGTTTTAAATTGTCAATTTAATATAACTTAAAATTAAGGAAAGCTCTGTGATTGGTCAGTTTGGTGCGTTAGCGATATCAGCGCTCTAGTGGCAGAAATTTTTCCTGTGCCAAACTTATAACGTTGATCTTTCTAACCTGTAGTAGGATTAACCTTAGTGTAAGTTAAAATCCTGAGCAGTCCAAACACGATTCTGTGTTTACTTGACGTACCATACTTAAAATAATACCTGGACGTGGAATGCAACGGGAGACTTTCTCCGTGCAGTGTTGCCACATTGTACTCGTAAAATGCCGTCGTACGTTTTGTCACAAACATTTTCGTCTCCAATTTAGTCCCGGATTGGCGTGGTGTTCTTATTATGCGGTTGTAAACGCCATCCATTGACAATAAATGGCCTGTAACGCTCGGAACTGTGTTCTAGTTTGACTAAAGATTCCTTGGAGGCAGTTAATAAATGTAGGCCATCCGGTTCTCGTCAATTTGTGTATGGAATGTGGGACGATAGGGCGCCACATGATCTGGAGCGTGGTTATTTCATACTTGAGTTTACCGTTTGTCCAGTAAAGAGAACGTGAAACATATAATGATGCGGAAAACGTTTATCGAAATTATCAGGAAATAGCAGTCAACAGAAAACAGTTTTTGTCATATATTTTTAGTTAATATTTTTCCGCTGTGGCGTATTCCTTAAGGCGGCCGCCTGCCTCACACTTCAAATACGTTGTAGTGTGTTCGTAAACAGGTTTTTTTTCTACGAAACAATTCCACGTGTGCCCAATGTACCAACGTAAATTACAAATAGAAAACACACTTCAGACAAGGTCGGTACCTCATTGTTAAGACACCGAGCTCATTAAAAAACACTGTTTCTAAGCCCTCCAACATGGCTAAAAACTGCCTTTTCAGACTTCCGTACTTCAAAATGTGCTAACCGGATGTATGTGGAACTTAGATTGTGATGTCCACTGAACTTTGCTACAGAATTTCCACCAATAAAATTGTCGTCACCGCTTTGCTAAAAACTGTTCGGCGGGAACCTTGCACGCTATTTTGGCTCGTTGAGGGTGATGTGGCATTTGATACGCGTTTCAAGCCCGTCCTTATGTCTCCGTAATTTCTGAACTTCTAACGTGCAGGTAGGCGGCACCCTTAAGGCTGTTCAAGTGCGATAAAGTCATAATTTTATATTTATATGAAATAGTGTTAGTTTTTCCGACGATACTTGTGAGTGCAGTTTCCTCTTACGAAACAGTTTTAGCTGGCGTAGTTTTCTCATTATGGTGCATCAAAGTCAAAATTTGCATGTTCTGTTGCAATGCAAATAACGAAAATCAATTTACTTACGTACGTGAAATAATTAACAGTGAAATAACGTGGCATGGGCTACGTAATAAAACGTTTGGAAAAATCCCGTGAACTGTTTCTGTTTTTTAAAAAAAAAAATCTCAATTTGCGACTTATTTTCTGTACGTTTGCGATTTTTTTTAAATTCAATATAATACTTTGTGGGTTTTTAAAATATTTTATTGCATATCTCATGGAATGTAAGTTAACAGTGAATTCTTTTGTTTAAGTAGGTCAGTTAGTTTTGACTATTTGCATGGCAGCAGAACATGCAAGTGTTGACTTTAACACTCCGTTATGAGTAAACTATGAGAGCTAAAATCGTTTAGTAAGAGTAAAATGTACTCACAAGTATTGTATACAAAACTAACAATATTTCATAAAAATATAAAATTATGACTTTATCGCACTTGAACGCCCTTAAGGGGCTTGCCTAGATATGATGTGTTTGTTTGAGTGAAGCATTGGCGGTAAGAGTGCCGCTAATCGACGTGTGTAATATATTATCGCCTCTCCGCGCAAGCCACTTAGACGGCGTGCAGTGCTTTACGATTATTCTTTTGCCTATGGGATTTTAAGCGGTGACCACATTATTTTATTTGTGGCTAGCATAGTTCAAAGTATAATGCTTGTTCCTGCAGTTATGTTTTTTTTTTTTTTAAATCAGATTGATAATTTTAAAGATACTGCAGTCTGGAAAAGCCATTTATGGTCGTTTTGAGAGGCAAAAAAAAAAAATATTGTTTCTAATAAACGTACCGAATTTTGAAAACCGTAGTGACATTGTTTGAAGTGTGTATTATTTTCGTAGATATACAGATATGATGTTCGTTAAATAGTTTCGTCAAAAAGAGAATAGTTCTAATTCGCTGCAATACATTTGAAGCTGAGGTAGGCAGGCCCCTTAAGGTGACCGCCTGGATGAACGTATTTTGCGCGTTCGAGTCCAAGAAGTACGAAGCACTAAGTGCGACACAGTATGCACATCTTGTCTCTCCCTAGCCTCTAAGCGCAAGTAAAAAGAATTGGCGTGCAGCCTTTTCGCCTCCAGTGGTTGTGACAGTCATCTATGGTGTAATTTGTAGGACAAATGTGTTTTGTATACGCCTATATAGTTTTAAATATTCAGAACTAATATTATTAAATACGCGACTATACCTTGTTTTCGCCATTTTCGCCACGAGAAAATTATCTTCAAAGATTAGTCGAAGGCCTGAGAAGGTTATATACACTTGTGTAACGTTCTTTAACTGGTATTCCTAAGCAGACATCTTTCACGTACGTTGAGAAGTTTTCGAATAAACTCGTGTCGGCCGAGGATCCGCGGTGGCCGAGTGGTCAGACCATTCGCCTCCCACCTAGGTGATCTGGGTTCAATTCCCGGCGGGATCGTTCCCTTGATTTTCGCGTATGGGAATCGTGCCGTTGGTCGGCGGGTTTTCTGGGGTATATCCCGTTTCCCCCGGACTTTCATTCCGGCTCTGCTCCATACTAACCCCATGTTACCCCTATACCAGCGCCACAGACCAAGATGTTAAGAGGAGTTCTTCGCGGTGTTGACGCGTATGAACGGCGCGGCGGAGCGATAAAAGCCACAGTACCACTCTTGACGGAAAGCATATTGCTTTTATTCACAGCGCACTAAACTGGCGTACATTTTCCTTGTATTTTTCCTACGGGGCTTTAAGCGGTCACCCTAATATTTTATTTTTGAATATTATGAAGTAAAGACCAACGCACGCTTCGCGCTTTACACTTTACGAATTCAAGTAATATTTTCAGAGTTACAGCAGTCCAAAAAACCCGTTTTTAGCTATTTTGAGGGGCCCGAAATTCATGTTTCTTACAAGCATTTTGCATTTTTGAAAACATAGAAGCATAGTTTCAAGTGTGTGTTATTTTCGTAGGTAGACATGATATGAATAAGTTAAGCGGTTTCGCGTTGTTGGCCGTAGCTTTTCACGTTTGGCAGTGTGGGCGTGATCTGTTGGATTAGTATTTAAGTGATAAAATTACACAATCATGGCATTATAAAAAAACTCACCATAATCGTAATTACCAGGATGTTGCTCACAAAGTAGGATGATATTACTTTATTTGCGTTTTATGGTGGCTGTATACAGACTTTCAGAATTGTGGAAGAATTTCAGTTTTTTCTTCTTATGTTCCACGCTCTACAATCGTTGAACAGGCAGTCGGCACAGGAAATTAAGACAAGTGTGCACCGGTTTCAAATTTCCGCGTTCAATGCATGGGAACAGCTGGGCGACAAGAGCCAGAGTGCCACGTTCAACGAGCGACAAATCGTCTCTATTTGCAGCGCGCTTAAGGCGCCCGCCTGCCTGCCTTGTAACCAGCGTTGCAGCGTGCTAGCAGAACGCTTTTATCTAAGAAACTACTAAACGTATTTCTAATGTGTGCATTTACGAAAAGAACAAACACTTCAACGACCTCGGAATAGTAGTTTTAAAACATTACGTTAATTAGAAAGACCATTCCAGAGCACCTCAAAATGACTGAAAACTGCTTTTTCAATCTATTATATCTGAACAACTACTGAAGGGATTCTTGCGAAACTACAATAGAGAGGTGTATTGGACTTTACTTAACATTTTCCACCAATACAAAGATGGGGTCACCACTGAAAGTGTCAGTCAGGCGAGTGTTCTACGATACCACTGAATGCCGTGTCAGTGTCTTGCGATAGAGGCGATACCGCGCCAGATGAGCCGGTCAACATCGCCCTTGGAGTCGTGCCTCACTCACACAAACACACGGCCAAAGTTCTAGAAGAATACTTTTTCCTATGGGAATTTAAGTTGCGACCCTAATTTTTTATTTTTGTTAGTATGCTTATAAGGACCAATGCACGCATCTTGTTTTGCTCTTTACGAATTCAGGTGGTATTTTTTTAGTTATAGCAGATTAGAAAATAACGTCGTTGTTAGCCACTTTGAGAGGCCCCAAATTCGTGTTTCTAACAATCATGCTGAATTTTTAAAAAGTGATATACGTAATTTAAAGTGTGGGTTCTATTCGTAGATAACCGCAATGAGAATAAGTTCAGCTGTTTCACGTAATAAAAATAATCTCGTGACATGTTGAAACACCGTCCATGCACCAGATACGTAGTCGATAGCTAATACATTAAAAGTACATTATAAGAATGTTGTAAACTTCGAAACGTAGAATGGCAATCTCTATTTGAGATAGTGGAGAGCCGATAAAGTAATGTGAAACAGAATCACGCACAAGCTGTCCATAGAAGGATGATTTAGGTGGCGCGTACAATAGTGACGCCCCGGCTTGCAGATGTACAAATATAATAAAGGCGGATTCACAACCACACTTAACGTACGCATGAACGTACGCACGTACTCTAAGTATTATAGATTGGATTCACAACATTTAACCTAAACATGTACGGAAATTGTTTATTTCATAACAAAATGTCGGCAATAGGTGGTGGTACTTTATTTTTATTTTTCGAAGCGAATTAAATAATTTATGCCACAAGATAAATTACTTCTCATAGTTCAGTCTTACGTTTGCACATGCTGCATTCACAACCACCACTTTACGTTACGTATGAAGTAGTAAGTTGATCAACTCTATTACTTACGTACGCTACGCGAGAATGTGAATGCTAGCATAACAGGTGTTTCTACTTTTACACGTTCGTACGCGCTTACGCTATGGCGGTTGTGAATCCAGCTTACGTCGTAATCACCCACGGGCACTAAAGAACAAGCTCATTGTCAACAAGTATGTAAATATCAGTCGGACTTCTACATTAGGAATTAGTCAGTCAGTAATCAGAAATACAACAAGACATAACATCACTTCCGCTTCTTCCTCATTTGCTCCGACGCTATGCAAATACTAAGACAACTTTCCTAGTATCTTACCTGTCGCACTACGCTGAATTAAGACAGTGTGTAAGTTAGCCCAGAGAATGCGTTCTCGTGCTCTGCTCTTGCAAATACGCCACAACTCCTCTTTAGGTGGGTTTGCAATTGATAACATAACAGCAAGCATAGAGCACAGGTCGTTCGCACAAGAACTAACTCCGATGTATTCTTATCTACAGATTCACAACTGCAAAAAAGTGGCCTTGTGCAGATAGATGCTGACATAGGAATTGGTAATATTTCGTTTATTGTGCATACGCATAGGACAGCAACCAATCACAGCAAAGGATTTTGTAAATGTCCGCCATGTTGGTTTAACCTCCAAAAATACACGCTAATAAAACAAAGCTAGGACAAGAAATTTTAATGATAGAAATTATGTTTCTATATTGAAAATTATGTTTTTGGCTGTGTACTGTAGTTTATTGGGAATTTGTTTCTATATTTATTTTATCCCCATATACGATTCCACTTCAAATATGTTTTAGTGGTCTTCGGTTGTCTTCGATAGTCTTCGATACAGAAACGAATATTACAGATTTGTCGAAGAAATACCATTGGCTAAACATTACAGTAAGAATCCATCTGTGAATTAATATTGCACAAGGCGTCCGGTCGAGCACAGTTTTTGTTGTTATGTTACATGCTCTATGCTCATGTTTTTTAACAGTGAACCGGAAGTGCGATAGAGCAAGATGACGGAAGTTGTGTACTCGCTCGCGCTCTTTCATATTCTCCGGCGAACGCCATCTTGATCACTGTGCGCCAGGTATTGAAAATGTTTCAATGTTTTATACATTAGTAAATATTTCATATTTGCCTGTGGCGAGTTATCGAGTTTAATTTTTCGGCAGTAACAAGTATTTTAATACCCAAATTTACAGGATTCGTCCACGAATTATTAATTATTATTTGAGTTGCCCGCAAGTAAACACTTAATTCAGTTAGTTTTACTATAATTTGTTACATTCGCTCAGTTTGTTCTTCAAATTAAAGTGCATCGTCCCAATTTTTTTTTTGGGGGGGGGGGGGGTAAGAACTAGAGAGCAAGGTCTTCGCATTGTAATGCGAATGATTACACTCTCTCTTTAAATAGAGACACGTTATAAATACAGTGGGAACCAAGTGAGCTGACGCTGCGGTAAAACACTCGACTGACATTCGGGAGACGGGACCGGGTTTGCTTGCTGGCCCGGCTATCAGAATGAAGGCAATCCTGTCTGATTCCTGACGCTCTGAGCAGCTGGTTTCTTCTCCAGTGACCTGATTGTAGACGAGTCATTTAGGGTGTTCACGTGGTATAAAATTGTAATTTTGTGTTTTTATGAAATATTGTTAGTTTTCTAGACGATACTTGTGGGAGTAGTTTTCTCATACTATACAATTTTTGCTCTTATAGTTTTCTCATAAAACGGTGCGTCGAAGTCAAAATTTGGTTGTTACGTTGACATGCATATAGTGAAACCAATTGACATACTTGCTAGTTGCGTCTATTCCAGATTGCCGCCCTGGGCAATTGTCCAGTCTGCTCAGTTATAACATGCGGCCTGATGAAAAGGTACGATGTCGAGCGAACGACTGGTATGAAATCAAACCATTAATCATAATTCGGTGACGTTTTTTGCCGAGTAGGTATTTTATTAGCGAGCGGACGTACTCTTCCCTTTCGAGTAAAAATTTAAAACAGTTTTTTAGAAAAATAGAGCTTGTAACCACAAAATCCATAAAAATGGAAAACCTTTAATTTTTATAATTTTAATGATAATACCAAGGTCTCTATAATAAAGGAATTTCAAGAATACTCAAGCGTTCACTTGAAAATAATTTTACTATCCTCTCGCACAGAGGTTTACGGATGGGCATAGGTTCAAACACTGAGCCGTCCAAACATGATTGTAAGTTTACATGTCGTAACCCACATAAAAATAATATCTGGACGTTAAGCGCAATAAGGCACTTTCTTTGTGAAGTGTTGCCCCATTCTGCACGTAAAATGTCGTCGTACAACATTTGGCCACTTACATTTTCGTCTCTCAGTCCAGGATCCACGTGGCGGGCCTAATATGCAGCGGTTTCTGGACATACTGTATGTTTTTTTTTTTGTAAGCCGTTTTGTGACCGCGGGACAGGCTGCATCTTAACAGGGTTCTTACGGTCCTGGAAAGTCCTGGAACTATGACAATGTTCTTAAAAGGCTTTGATAAGTCCTTCATTCAAACCAGTCCTTGAAAAGTCCATGCATTTTTTGGTAACACTAACACTATATTCCAGCTACTGTGAGAAGTTTCATTCGTTCATCTTTCTGCGATTGCTGTCCCTTTGTAACAGTGTCCCTTTTTGTACGTCCATACGCTCATCCTCTGAAGACGGTCAGTCTTAACTGTACACGTTAAAATTTATTAAATTGGAAATGCGCTCATTAAAAGTTTTTTTCTATCAAAGTTTTATTCTTGTCTGCCTATTGCATTCTTATTTTACTGTATTTAACTACTACAACAACAACAAAAAAACACAGCAGCATTAAAATTAAAAATAAGTTGTGAATAAATTATACAACGATTTCATAAACAAAAGTTGGAATATTTAGAAAAAATTATATATTCATTAAAAAAAATTAAAACAGCTTAGCAATTTGTGTTTTTGTTTATGAAGACACTAAAAGCACTGAGTCTCGAAAGATAAATTCGCCTGTTTGTAAGTTCCCTGAAAGTGTCAACTACCTCATCAACTGATATGCCGGTGTCTACGTCGTGTTCAACATATGGAAGCGTGAGGTACTCCAGCCGTTCCTGCTTCAGTGTTGACCTAAGCTTTGATTTGACAGTGGACAACTTTGAAAATATTCTTTCACTGGTACAGCTTGTGTCTGGTAGCACACAGAACCACTTTAAAGTTTTCGTGAATTGTACGAATGTTATCAGAGAATCAGTTTTCTTGTACCGTTGTACACTCTAAATCGGAATTAGTGAATATTCACTTATTCACGCTGATAGATGAAGCAGTTTCAACAATTTGAATCAGTAAAAGTAGTCACTGTTTAATTTGTGAATATTCACTGATTTCCTTCAAGAGTGCCAACTTCTGACAATTGAATCAGTGAATATTCACCAGTTTTTTTAGTTGTTTTCAAAGAACAGTTTTCACTTATTGAATAAGTGAAAAATTACTGGAAAATCTGTGGACATTCACTAATTATTTTGTGGAATGTTGGCATTCTCTATCGGAATCAGTGAATAGTTGCCGATTTCACAGTGGTTTCTCACTGATTCAGTTTGTTGAAACTGCTCCGGTCATCGGCTTGTATAAGTGAATACTCACTAATTCAGATTTAGAGTGTAGAACCTTCTTTAAGTTTGTGGTGCTCATGATAGTAGTTTAGGGAGGGGCAAATGCCCCTCATGCCCTTCCCCGCCCACCCTCTTCTGGTTCCACTGCTGTGTATGCAAAGTAAGGATTCTTTGTTATTTCAAATAGGTTCGCATTTATGCAAAAATCCAATTTTCACGTGCTATTACATCAGAACTATGCCCCAAATTAGGGGTGGCAGCGGCAACCCCTTGCACCCCCCCCCCATCCCTGTGTATGCCTATGGGTCTAATGCGGGCACCGGCCACCTGACTGTTGTTTTTTGCAAGATTCATATGCTGTAACTTTTATTCATAAACGTAAATAAATACTTTTGATATCTCTGTAGTGTTGCGTATTAGTCACAGTGTGTTGTTGAGCTCTCTTGTCAATTGCTCTTCTAAGTATGCACAAACACTATGAAAAAAGCAGGTAGTACTTGGCAGAACAGCTGTGTTATCTTCAGAAGGGTAGCGGGGGAATTCAGCTATGTCCATGTCACTATCGCTATAAATAGGCGGCTTAGTTGAAAATCAAACAAGACCGTTAAAACGTACATGTTTCTACGAATACAAACTCGCCGAATATGTTTACTAAGAACTAAATAAGAGGAGACTGACCAGTGAATTAGTTTCCTGTCCTACCCGAGGAGCAGTCCAGAAGTCGACCTGAATAATGCATGACACGGAATGAGGTGGGTATGGAGCAGCGCCGGAATGCTAAGGGCGGAGGAAACTGGAAATCCCTGAAAACACTCGCCGACCAGCAGCATCGCCCGAATCGTTTGCTGCATTTAAAATCCGGGTGTGAACCCGCCATGAATCGAACCCGGATCCCCTTGATAGCAGGCTCGCGCTCGAGCGCACAGCCAACGCTGCCCCAATGTAATACTAATTTATATTTTAGTCTATTCACATTTTACATCTGTTGTGAAGCTATGTTGGTTTCCGTCGTTTTTTTTTTCTGTAAGTAGAAAGGAATAGTCTTCTCATGTGTAATTTCCTCTTGTCATGCGGCATGCTGCTTACAATCACCAGGCACTGAACTAGATGAGTTGAATTGAATACCGGGACGATATTGATACCATGAGACGAACTGCTTCCTTGCAAGGTCACAGCAGAGAGCGAGAGGAGATAAAGAGATAATGCGCGATAATCTTCGCCTCGCCTCCTCCCTTCTTCCGACACTTAAGGGAAATGGTGCACGCTGAAAATCAGTCATGTGTGGGAATAAGCTGCAAACAGGCCTAAACCGTCCACAAACGCGTACTTGTATGCTATCAGCGCGCAGTTAGATCGTATATAACGCAGGGAGCCGGATATCGGCAGTCAGTTGGCAGCGAGCCTTTGTAGAGTGAGGATGTACTGCTCTTCGCTGCGCGCTATGACATCTAACGGCCACCGCTTGAACCACCTTAAATGTAGCTTTTTCCTTTGTTCTTTTCTGCTTCGCCCTTCTCATCGCTCGGACTCTCCCTACTCGGACTAAACACAAAGAGGGTGGGGAGGGAGGGGGGAAAGAGGCGAAGAGTGTGGGTAGTGAGATTACTTATCTCTATAAGTATCGCATGCACCACGAGTGACACGGCGGTGTGGCTAGGAACATATCAACACACACAGCCCAAACCTCTGGACCTAGACACACGAAATTTTCAAGGTGACTTCCCCTCACGCCGTGAACTCCAAACAAGAAGGAATTTTTCTAAATTGGGAAATTATAGTGGTGACAGGAAGTAAATGAGTTTTGCGAGATTACATTATTTTTGCTTCAAAGTATAGTGTATTCATATACATACTACAATATTTTTAGATTTTTTCAAATTTCTAAATGAAGGGTGAAAAACTTAAAATGTATTTTAAACGAATACTTTCCAACCTGCTGAGATATCTAATTGATTCTTACAAGCTTTCATAAATA
>PNEQ01083352.1:0-24406 GCA_003012365.1 Medauroidea extradentata | reverse complement strand
GGAAAATAAGTGTTAGGTTAAACGAAGAACAGAAACAAGGCTAGAAGTGTAACTTGTTAGAAGGACAGGTCAAGTTAAGTTAGGTTAGGTGCGGTAGCGCTCTTAATGGTGATACTTGAAAACAGAGACGGACTAAACCAGTAGTACATACAAGATCAATGCTATCTAGCAGACGACACTAGAACCAATACGATTGGTATAGCTACTAGCTCTTCTGGTGGAAAGACTCAGCACCAAAGTCTTAATAATCAACGCCATCTAGGAGACGATCAGTAACTACTGGCAGCCCTACCTAGAGGACAACAATAAAACTAATTTTAAAAAAAACAAGATAGAAGGTGGAGCCAATGAGGGTAGCTAGGTATCAAGACAACGGACATTAACCAAGATGGTGGGTAGACCGTACACATTTAATTACGAGACACATACTGAACAGATCCGGTGATCCGGCTCCTAGGCTCTTGCAATAGAATCGGCTATACTACACTACTCATGATGCAGGGTAATATGACGGGAAAACCGTCAAACGACTTCTTCTTCTAGACCTGCTCTTAAAGCACGAGTGACTTGCAGGACTGCCCTGGCTAGTATCGGTCACGTGACCACGCCCCACTTGTTGCAGATACAGTGTAAACAGCCACAAGCTGGTACAAGGCACTTGAACAACGGTTATGAAGTTTGTCACAATGGCTGCGCATGAAGAGACGGGTGTTCAGAAAGTCTAAACAAATACGACTACTGCAATTACATGGACCTCCGGTCAGATTACTCGAGTCCTTCAACTTCTTGAGAACTGTGAATTGTTGCAAATTGCAATCACCCTGATCATATAAACAAGAATAAAATAAAATTAATGGTGATGTTAGAAGATTGCGGTATCACTATGGGAAAGGTTGACGGGTTACGGCAGAACATTCAAACAATTCGGAATACTTATAGGAAAGAGTATTGCAAAGTTGCTGATTCGAAACAGAGTGGTGTGGGAACAGAACAAGTGAAAGAACCAAAATTTGTTTGGTGCAAAGTGTAGATTTATTTCTGCGAGGAGCTGTTGTTTCATGACCTATTTCAAACTTGGTAAGTGAGACGTCATTGCGGAATTCTCATTAGTTCAAGAATTCCATGAAATACGCTCACTATATATCAAATAAAAATGAAATTGGGACTAAATGTATTTCACTATACAGTGGTGGGATAGTCAGAAAAATGGGGAGGGGTGTTCTGGGTACATCCCCCTAAATGATTACAAATGCTTGAAACTTACATTTTACTAAAGTGTTAATAATGTGTAGCACAGGTACCAACTACTCCGTATCCTAACATAAATTTCAACCGTTCCCCTTTCTCAAAATAAAATCACCCTTGAAGCTTTGAGCTAACGAGTACCTGAATCTACGTACTTTGCTAACCATTAAATCGAAAGAAAAATCAGTGCGACAGCGTAGTAATTTAACACATAAGGCAAGTACAGGTACATGTCATTATTATAAAGTGAAGTCACATAAGTTGTAGAAAATAAATTTTTTAGCAATAGTGTTTTAAGTTGGACGATTTGAATGTAATAAATAACATTACTTAATACAATTTAGTTAACATTATGTTAACGACGCACCGCAAATGCAGATAGATATCATTAAACATGCTTTACAAATGCATTACTAGCCTACAATTAGAGTCGTTTTTTTTTTTCAAAGTATTGGCTGTCTAATTACAAGATTAGTTGAACAACAACGGTTAATTGGGGATTAAAATTGGAATTTTTCTACAACCTACTCAAATCATACGATTAGCTAAGCTTTGTTTAAGGTAAATGTGGCAAAAATACTGCGGCGTCTCGGCTTGCGATCGGTTGGAGTGAAGTGTTTTGCTTGTTAGTTATTTTTTTGGTGCTGGTTAGCGGTGAAATTTGTATCATGGACGAATTTAAGATGCCACGCTCTGAAAATGTTTCATAAGAAAGAGAATTATTGATCTCTCTAACTAAAAAGTACGTGAGTTTCATAGAAGTTTCACAGGAGCTACGCAATAAAAGGTTGCGTTTATGTTCATTTTTATTGATGTATGTATTCCAGATATTTGCTTTTATAGCACAACATAATTTAATGGCCAGGGATGTTTTGTTAAATTAAACTTTCTAAGAGGAACGTGTGCGAAAATAATGTTGTAGAAGTAATGTATATGCTTTTCCTGGAAACGGCATTTTTCCATGACCGTTTTAGTTAGTGCATTATTCCTCTCGCATCCAACAAATCAATGTATATGAAACAAATCTGTAGTGTTATTATTGCAAAATAAATATTAAACTGGAAGGAGAATGATTAAATAAATCTCTGATACATTCTACAGCTGGAACCACTGTTTAGAACAAATGTAAAGCAGAAACTTGACTTTAGGCGCTTACGGAAACTTTCTTCGATCTCCTCGATGAGTAGACACTATTCTAAAACTGGTCGGAAACCTTGGGCGAGTACCTTCACAACAAATAATTCAATTACATGTTACATAGCCAGCAAAATTATCTTATAAACATTACACTTCCAAATGAATCAAATTAATAATTTACATAATATAAACTAAGATATATTATCATCTACTAATCTTGTTGAATTTCTAGCAAACGTTTATAGCAAATGATGCAAAGTTATGTATGCTTTATATGGGACAAAGGCATGTGACGCAATCCTACTTTTTTCACTTGAAATTGGCTAACCATAAATTAAGCCTACTTATTTATACGGAATAAGTAAAAATTATAATATGCAATAAGCAGTTACAAACATATCTGTGGGCATGCTTCCAGCTGTATTTCAAACTTTACTTTTAGTGTTAGGACAGTATTTTTATATACGCGAAACCAACCTTGAAAAAAAACTTGTTTCTCCATCTGCAGGTAATTTCGGCGTTTCCAAAATAATCTTTGTTTATAAAATATACGTATCTTTACCACCAATTCCTAAAAATTAAAAAAAAATTTAAATGATCTGCCATCATCACTGAGGAAATAATATTTTCTAAACGTGCACACACTTTTATTGGCATTGATTACACAAACTTGTTTGTTTTCAAAGTCCTGATTATCTCGGTAATCAGTACATCTTCTAGTGCTTAAGTAACAAATGGTTACCGACTGTTAACCAATTGATAACCTCGATCAGTTCTTGAAAAGTGTAAATAGTTGCTAAAAAAGCATGGTCGGAACAAAACCAGACATTCAGAAACCAACTATTAGTTAAATGACAAATCTTCTCCCCCTTACAAGCAATCACCCCTGCTGGAACACGTAGTCGTCCATTCCAACTGCCATACGTTGCCACGGAACGAACTCCGGTCCAACAAAATATTGTGCCAAGCGAGCTCTTTTATCTGAGGCCTCATTAGCACACTTGCGATAAGCGGTGCTATTATGACCGCGTCGCAAAGCAGTTTTGCGATCGCCAGCCACGCTAAACAAGACTTTGCGATGAAAGCGATTACAACTCATCCTATTTGCGACTGCGAACTGTCCACCTGACGCACACATATCGCAAAGCCTAAGCAAAGTCCGTCGCAAACCAGCACGTCGTCTCGAGGGCTCGCTACGCCTCGCAAACTATCTAAGATAAAATGGCGGACATTTTCCTTTAATTGCCGTAACCTCACATATTTAAACAATTGTAATTAAATTAATTGGCGTAGAAACAGTCCGATACGTATGTTACATCAATATGTACGCTTAACAAATAAGTTTTACGAATAAAACGGTAGATTATTTAAACAACTTCACGACTTCTGTAAAATAAATGTAGTTGTCGAACTGATATGACCATTCGAGTAAGCTGTATTGTTTGATAATTCACGTTTTAAAAATATGAAACTACAAAACATCAATAAAGTCTTTATCACGGCGTCATTTAAGTGAAAGTATTACTAAAACCGAAATAATGTACAGTTATCATTTTACAGATAATAATTAATAAGTGTCATATTGGAGTATTGGCTAGCATCGTTGCTTTGTACCTACGTTACTTTTATGGGTGCAGGATCGATCCCAATGTCTGCCGAAATGTTATTTTTTTACTTATTAATAATTAACTATCCCTATCCATTTATTCAGTAAATTATAGTTTAAATGTACTGTAACTTTACTTATATGTTTAAAATTAATATATTAAATGTTTCCCGTACAGCTGTTCTTACCGCCACGATTAACTTACGAGACAGTTAGCACACATAACAAGTAGTATTTTATAATAACAATATTTTTTGCAATATTAATAATTTACTTTAACGCAATATTTTCAAGCGAATATTCACTAACTTTTATGGAGACCCAATACTTGGGTGTAAAAAATTGTCTTTAAAATGTAATAATTACGCCGTCTCATGTCTCATAACTCGTGTCGCAAACATAAACACTAAATTGTAATACAGAAGAACCACACATTCTAGAACAACATCTCAACATCAATAAATGCATATATTATTTAGGCCTACACATTATTTGTGGATGCCTAAATTTTCAATTGGTACTAAGGCCTATTTTTATTTATTTCGTTTTGTACATGTGTATATTTCCGTGTTCTCACGAAGATGAACATTACGTTGGAAGAATGTTCCTTAGAAATTTACGGTGCAGGAACTGTCGGTATAGGTACAAGGAATTTCTTTGTAGTATTACAAGGTTTACCCTTGTAACTTCATGAACTAATGATTTTACAAGGATATCCTTTGTACTTTTACAAGTCCTTGTAAATGTACAAAGAACACCCTTGTAAATTTTAGAAAAATTTTTTAGAGTGTAATAAAACCAAATTGCAACAAACTTACGAAGCAATTATACGATATCGACTCTCGTATGCATTTTAAAAAAATAATTATCTCGAAAACCGAGAAACTCTAGCCCAAGTCCTTAACTGCAACCGCTGGACAAATTCGTCTTCAAGCCGTATGGAAGTTGCTGAGATGATGAGCTGTTGTTGGCGTATGACAGGGAAAAAAACTTTAGACTGACTAGGACCACATTACGCCCTATTCTCAGCAAGGTTTGGGCCAGGTCGGTAACACACCAAACATCGTCAGCGGATTCAGGGCGACAGGAATCTATCCCTTCGATCCCCTCCAAATCCTGGACGAGGCATTTGCTCCTTCTTCAGTCACTGAACTGCCACAGGAAGATATTACAATTGCAGAAAATGTAAATGACTCCAATCATTCTAAAGAGCCAACGGGGAATACGATACGTCGTCTTATTAATCGACCAACACAAGTAAGTGACACAACCGAAAGTGATACAGATGACTCTTCCAGTGGACAGGACAACGTGTCATTTACTGAACTTTTGTCAACACCGCAACTGAAGAAGGCACCCACGAGCATAGAAAAATCCTTAAACTGCAGGGATCAGAGAGTAAGTCTTTCATTATTCAAAGACACTGAAACACCGGAAAACATATCCAACAAGTAGAAAGAAACAACCAACGTCAAGGACATAGGAGATCATAATGATATGCCACCAAGGACACGCAATTTGGCCAAACAGACATCACACCACCAGGTTCCCAAGAAACGAGTTATGCAGGACGATTGTACTACTCCTAGCACAAGTGACATGAACACAAGGAAGGACAGTTTGTATTGTCCCATTTGTGAAATAGATGAAATAGCCGACATGATCTTGTGTAACACATGCGTTGTGTATTTTCATGAGAAATGTGTTGGCATTTCAAAGCGAGACAATATAGGTAATTGGGTATGCTCTGGGTGCTTGGAATCTGACTAAGTGTGCTGACTTATGAATAATGTGTTACGATTTACAATGCTTCATATATGTTGCTGAACAGTTATTAACGTGCATGCATTTTTAGTACAGTATGTAAGACTTTACCTCTCGGCCAGATATTTATCCAAGGACCAGTGACTCTTTTTTAGGATTTGCTTTCTGTGATCAAGGCTGACAATAACTGCAATACTCTTTACGTCCGATTCGAAATGTTTGCAACAAAACCAGTTTATGTATTTTTTGGGCTAATGTTAACACATAAACATATTATAATCTACACACATATGTAGTGGCTGGCCTTATTTGGAACATATTTTCCTAATAAGGCCAATATGTTATATTTTCTACTGCTAATTTTTAAGTACACTTTAATTTAGAAATCCATATCTTATAGTATGTATTAATGTTTACAAGACAACATAATATACTTAGATTTTTTTAACGTCTTCACTAGCAAAGTTAAGGAAATGGCAAACAGTCAAACGTTAGCATGGCCTTATTTGGTCCAGGTATCTTATTGGATATTGAGATTTATCCATATTCATGACCATAATTAATATACTTTTTTTAATTAAGTGTGAGAGGAATCTTGCAACTTGGCTGTTGTAATACTATTAAATGATGCAAAAATTATTTTACTTCTTTCTAGCAAGATATATCATAACAACGCACGCTGAAATGTGTTGATGCATATTTGTCTCGATCGTTTCTCTGGTAATTATTCATGTTGTAACGAGAACGTTTTAATTAAGATATTACATTTGAACTTGTAGTTTGCCACTGATATACTCTACATTTAGTACTAACACAGCACAGGAAGAGAGATGCATCTAATTTACACATCTCTTATTTATGTATATATATCGTACATCATTGTTATTACTTTGTTCTTTACTAACAGCATTTAATCTTGAATGTTTTATGACACTAAAATACAGAACGTTTCGCACTGTGTAATTGCCTTATTGAAAATGTGTGTTTCACTTAAACAAAACTAACATAAATCAGTGCTTTCTACCAATTTTACTAGCGAGAACCATAATTAAATTCACATTTTAATACCTTGCATATTATAAAACAGGGAAACAATAATACACTGATTATTAAAAATTATTTATTAGAAGGATAATTAATACTTAGCTCTAGGTGACATTGACGATTCCACACTTGTGATATGTTTAATCTCAAACGTGCACTTAGTGACAGATGTAAATAGAGACTAAGTAAATATATGGATAGTATCATTTACTTATTTAAATAAATATTTTATACTAAGCAAACTCATAAATAAAATAACAACAGAATATAACTTTAGCGGCAATGTGGATGCGTTGTTGTCATTGGACATATTCCTAACAATTGACTGCTGCAAACAATTACGTATGCATTTATCGTGCGTAAATATTTAAACAATACAACGCGACCGATAACATGTCGACGCTCATGCTAGCCGTAGTATTCTGTTTCCGTAGCGTAAGTGACGTTTAGGACGAGAAATGGATACACGTCAAGGACTCGGAACTGGTCCGCACGCGGTCCGTAACCATAGAGGATGTCGCAAAACAAAAGCAAAATAATCATACTACGCCAATCCTGGGATAAAATCCAGACGAAAACGTTCGTGGAAAAAAATTACTATTCCTATTTACATGCACAATGTGGCAAAGTAGCACTGTAGTCAGTCCCGTCTTACGCTCCACAGATTCCTTACTTATATTAATCTACTGTAGGTCCTTCGGGATAAAGTGAGAACTAAACATTTAACCTTAGAAAAATATCACTAGTCGTTACTGCACATAATTTAAAATTAACTATAGCTCCTTTACTGCTTGTATTGATAAGAATGAAATTACGCAATAATCTTTCATTTATTTCTCTATTTAAATACAAGAATAGTGATACACAATCAACTGAAATTGACATGAGTGTATTTTATGTAATAATAAACTTCTTTTTATCAAACTACGTAGGTACCAACCGACTCGTAACGTGTCCACAGAGAGGTAAGATATTTACCGTAGTTAGCAGTTACGCGTGGAAAAATACTAATTATCTTAAAATACAACTTGAGCAGAGCATTTTCAAGTGCTCCCTTTAATCCGAACCGCTTATAATACTGTACTGACCTGTATGTTATGGGCGCAGGTTAAAATCCCAAGCAAACAAAACATGATTCCTTGTTTACTTGACGTAACTTTCGTAAATTATTACCTGAACATGGAGCTGCAGAAGGGACTATACCTGCGTACAGTGTTGCCACATTATGTATGTAAAATGATGTTGTAAAACTTTTTCCCACTTATATTTGCGTCTTCGATTAGGCCAAGGATTCACTCGGCGATAACAGTGACGTTGTTTTTAGACATCCTGTACGTGTTTATATATAGTATATATATCACATACGCATACCAACATACACATATCACAGAGCTTACAAAAATTTTCCCTACCGTATGTTTGGTAAGATCAAGATAAAATTATTTGGAACAGGAAAGTTGTACAATTCCTCCCCGAAAAAAAAAAAACTTAAGTCTCTATATTTATGTATACAAATGGAAACACTGTACAGCTAAATATGTTTTACTTGACATGCTCTTTCATGTGACCAAAACAACGTAATCAATTGTCGACGAGTTGTGAGGAAGCAAAATTCCAACGTCCTTGGGAAGTCGGCCATCACCCACATAGGTTATTAGGACGTTGTGGTGGGCGTGATGAGGGAATCCATCTCCGAGCTGTCAGTGTAGAATCCATTACAGAATGTATGAGTTTTTTTCCTCCTTCCCCTTCTTTTGTTTTTCATGTTATATTTCCGTATCTAACATCTCGATTATTCATTACTCGCTTATTGAATAAAGCACAATTTACGAGCTAACCTGTCTCTCCGTAGGCGAGAATATCTCCTTGATTATTCACAAAACCATCGTCTGCACAAAAAAGCAATTCTATCTGCGATATAATTTTCAGTTTTCGATTAGCGAGGCAGCGGCGTGGACGCTCTTGTCGAAATGCAGAGCAAAGCAATTATTGCGGTTTACACGTGTGTCGCTCTTCCAGAAATATCACGTATGTGGGAAACATAGCGGCACATTGTCTAACTACATTTAGTCTGATGGTGCTCATATTTACTGTCTTGCAACAATCATATTTGTTTAGTGACTGGTTTTCATTTTAATACTCCTAGTTATTATTACTTTGTTAAAGATTATGAGTTTTATTTAATAAACAATGTTGCCTGTAACAAATGTAGGCACGAAATATACTTTATTAGGTGGTTATGACATTCTCGCTTTATGGGTGAACTGATGCAGAAATCGGTCGAAGTGATTTAGCTAACCAGACTAACGTAAAATATGTAAAGTCAAAGTACTCTCAGTCGCAGTGTGGAAATTTGAAATAGATTTTATAAATAATTCACATCGTCAGTAAAAACCTTATAATCTATTATTAGTAAGAATTTATTCGAAAAGTTATAGAGTTAATTTAAGGTACAATATGTTCACCAATATATGCATTGTAATATTGTTTACAATTTTATTAAAACACAATTTTAGTCACGTTAAGTGAAAGCAGTGTATACTACAGGACATCTGGAACTAAACAAAAAAATTCATGTTTTCTAAATTGAATAAATATTACCAAGCAAGTAAACTAATGAAATATGTACAAGTTCTTAAATATATGAAAAATCTTTCTTTGAGTATATTTCTGGAAATGTATAACTAATGTTGCGAACAATACCTGACTATAAATATATTTCATATGTACAAATAATAGGTACTGAAGTATAATTCCTACCTGAGTATAATAAAACAAGTGTGCCATTTTAGTACTCTTTAATTTGCTTCACCTGCACGTATGATTGAATTATTTTTTTCATTTCAGTTTTCACCCACTTATAAATGTACAGATTATTTGAAATTTTGCACAAGTCATAAGATTCGATTAAAATACTATAGTTTCGCAGCTATGACCTGGTATTCTCGACTTTTATTAAAAAAATTGCGAAAATATGTAATTTTAATGTGACAGAAAAAAAATGTATTAAATCAAAATATTTACAGGAACCATATTGAAATAAACCATTTCTTATAGAATGTCTTTAATTTTATTTTAGGATAAAATAAATTGAGAAAAATATAAAAAAACATGCTATTGCAGCAATATTAACTAAACGTTGAAAATTATATTTAAATACAAATATTTCGTTCTACGATGAAAATATTAAAAGACATCATAGTCGCCTATATACTGTTGTATCTTTATCTTACTCTTATTGGATGATGTAATTTGTCATATATGTGAAAAGGGGCACATAACACTCGTTACGTGTTAAAAAAAACTGTACAGATTTACGTAGACACGCTGGAGAGAGAAATAGTGCTTCCCATAAACTATAGCCAATCTTGATGCAAAACTTTATGTGTTACATACCACACGTCGGAGCCAAGCAAACAGTCAACTTTTCCCGCAAAATGTTCAGGGTCTGTATTGATAAGATGTTGGAGAGAGAAATAGTGCTTCCCATAAACTATAGCCAATCTTGATGCAAAACTTTATGTGTTATATACCACACGTCGGAGCCAAGCAGACAGTCAACTTTTCCCGCAAAATGTTCAAAATATAATTATTTTACTATTGTTAAAATAAAAATATTTATCACTTCTTTGTGCAGCAACCAAATGTCTCAGACTATTAACCAGATCGCTCGAGTCACCCCAGAAAACACAGTCAATGTTCTTGCCATCTTGTAGATTCTTCAGTTATCGCTGTCAATTCACTGGTTAGGTTTTGTTAAAGTTATCGTGTTCATGAATCTATGAAATAACACTAGCGTTTGTTTTGTAAGTAAATAAAATGGCGTGTGTGTATGAAATCACTAAAATAAAATAGTGGATTATAACAAGACGTATTTTACTCGGATATTTCTAAATGGTTATGGGCCCAGATGTGCTCAAATATTGAGGGCTGAAGAGTAAAATACCGTGAGTAAAATGGCATATGTAAATACAGTAGTAAATCTTCCACAGTTAATGACGAATAACTTTAATAATGGGAAATTTCGTGTACAATCTATTCTTGAAGAAAAGCAAATTTTTTAAGTTTTAAATGTAGAAGAAGACTCGTTGTCAGATGAAAAGCAGATAAAGCAATTCAAAATAAATGGTGCGAAGGCAAAATTGACGATTGTTCAATGCATCAGTGACAAACATTTTGACGTAATCAAGAATGCAAAGACTGCCAAATGTATGATAAAAGCTTTGGAAGATGTATTTCTACGAAAAGGTATCGGATCTAAATTATGTCTTTTAAAGAATTTTTTGAAATACAGAATTGAGAAGAAGAACACCTTACAGAAACATTTCCTTAAAGTAGAAACATTAATCAGAGATGTAGAAAATGCTGGCTGTAAAATAGAAGAGTCAGATAAAATTTGGTATTTACTTTTAACGTTTGATGCTTCAGAATATGATCATGTTATCGCTGCCATAGACGTCACCAATAAGGCTTTCAACGTTTGATGCTTCAGAATATAATCATGTTATCACTGCCATAGACGTCACCAATGAGGATGTGACTATAGATTTTCTGAAATCAAAACTGTTGGATGAAGAATTAAAAATTAAAAGTAGAAATGAGTATACACAACATGGAAATGAAGTTTCTTTCAAAGTAAGTCAGATTACTTGTTTTAAGTGTGGAAAGAAAGACCACAAAAGTTTTGAATGCCCACAGAGAAAGACAAAACCGATATCGGAAGGAAGAAATGAGTTCCAAAGAAAATTCTAAGAAAATAAAAGACAAATTGTAAATCAGGTTGAGGCCACAGAGAAAGACATATAGTTTATTACAACGAGCTATATAGTAAACATAGAGGGGCGGAAACAGCAATCTCCAAGGCTAAGAGGTGAAGCCCAATTGAACATGGTATTTTGACCCTAGATAAAATGGCGGACTCTTACATCCGGTCAAAATTCGAGAGTGATTATGCTAATTTAAACATTATTACAGTATAATATATTACAATAATTATTGGCATTTTTTCCTGTGTTTAGAGGGAATATAGTGGAGCTACGAAAGTAACGGATTTTATGCGAACATAAGACGGATTTTCAACATTATGTTGGCCACACTGCTGTTCGCCATGTTTTCTCAGGTCAAAATAGCCGTTCAATTGGGCTTCACTTTGGAAGCGTTTCCGCCCCTCTATGATAACTATATAGATCGTTGGTTTACTGCACAGAACTGTAATACCTATGCAAAAAAATAACTGTTTTATTTTAGATTCTGGCGCAACAGATCATTTGGTCCAAACTGAAATAGAACCATATATGAGTGATGTACAAATATTACCACAAGAGACATCCATCCATACAGCAAATGGCAAGAAAATGGTTGCAAATAAAGAAGGAACAGTGAGGGCAACATGTTAAGGTAGAAACATAAACTTCAAGGCATTAATTGTTCCAGGATTGAAACAAAATTTGCTGTCTGTAAATAAAATAATGAGCAAGTGACTCGAAATAACTTTCAGCAACCAGCAGGCATGTATATCAGGTAGTACATTTGAATTCATGTGCGAAAAATTAAACAACTTATTCTTCATAGAATTAAAAATTGAAACGATGAAATCAGAAAAAGGGTTTGTATTAGATGTTAAACCAGCAAACCTACGGCGGTTTCTGTGATCGATTATACTACTGTTTGACTACGTTGTGTGTGATTTGAATTTTTGAACCGTGGCGTATTTACTGTTTAGCCTCTTTATCGTATTGATTTCCAGCCTCAAGTGTTGCGAATTAAATAGATTTTGAAAATTTATTTGTCTGAATTGGCTCATTGCTTGTTTCGTAATGGAAACCGATGAGTGTTTGCCTTTCTAAGCGGTGGTCAAATTATAAGCTATTCATGGCACACAGTTAGGTTTTTAATAAAGAATTCTACCGAGACAAACAGCCTAGCTTTGCTCAGCGCTGGCAATGTCTACACCTTCTGTGTAGCATGTAGTGTCAGCAGGGATCGCGTCACACTAACATTCACTTGTCTACCAATATATTTTCTCAACTTGCCCAGTTGTGAACTTCACAATAACACTAGGGACCTCAAGTGAAAATATTTGCACCAACTTGTGTCAACACCTTATGTCCGCGACTGCACTTCTCCTTAGTGGATATTGTGCCATTGTGCAGCCATCTTGAGGGCTACTTAATATTAATTTTAAAATTAAAGTAAATAAACGTTTCCACGCCTAAGTTCAACAATGGCAGCTGTCAATAATAAAAAGTATACAAAACATTACGCCCGCCTTGTTAGCACGAGCTAACTAAGAAAACAGTTTACAACACATACACTGGTTAGGTTAAACTCGATGCCCATAATACTCAGTATCTGAACGAGCTGAAATTATCCTAAACTTCTGACACAGAATTGCTTGCAGAGTTCGGGGACCTGATGTAGTTGGAAAAATATGATTATGCTGAATGATCAACTTTGTTAATTAATGTTTCTTTGGCAATACAATAGGATGCTGTATATGATAAGAATGCTTAGAGTTGTTCAACCGGCCGCCCGCCCTGATAGAGTCTTGAAGAATTCGAAGAAATACTACTACTCTACAGACACAAATAAACACAAAATAATCCTTAGTAGGATTTCAGATGGAATGTATAAAATTTCCTTAAATTACACCAAACTGTGCATGAAATTATTTGCATAACTGACTGAGCAAATTTAGAGTAGTTGAAAGAGAGTAGATGAAAAATACATAAAATTATTAAAATGAACTCCCATCCTTACAATTCTGATTTTAGGGTTTCCACTATTTAATTCTGAAAAAAATGTTGTTCTGAAGTTCTCAATTCAATATGATTCAAAATTTTTATAATAAAATCGCCAATCAAAGAGTAAAATAATTTAAAGTTCCAATTTAGTATTATGCTAGTGAACGTCGACTCAGAATAAAATTAATGTTCATAATTCTTTCCCGTTATTTCACATAATATATTTAATTCATTACAATGATTAGCGTCTCCAAGTTACTGACGAAAATGTTCTGGCTTTAAGACGTTAAATTATGTTTAGGACCACTGGGTAAAGGCTTCCATCAGAATTTTCACATTACGTTTTTCAGTACAAATATTCACAAACTTAGCTTCATACATACTTTAAACAATAAATCCAATTTAGTGTAGTGATTTCCAAAAGAGTTCATGTAAAAATACCAAGACTCTAATGCGTAAAACGTATGGCGCCGTTACTTATCTATCGCTGACAAGACGAAGCCGATGACGCCACCGATCTTGCTCACTCCAAATCTAATAAAATATGCAAAACTAGGACTTCTTCTGTACTTGTCCTGTTTTCCTACGTTTTACACTTTGAAATGGTGGTTTCAAATCGTAACCTAGCATTATGACGCCGCCAGGGATCATCGGATATAAAATCAGGCATTACCGACGCGATCCGGCCATTTCAAAACCCACCATCATTTTCCTTTCTCTTTTAAACGTCACGACCAAAGAGAAACGGCAAAAAAGCTAAAACCACGGTCGTAGAAGAACAGGTCTGGGCCACGGTCGTAGAAGTACAGGTCTGGACACTAGCATATCAACCAATGATATAGAGTTGACCCCGTTATGCCTGAAAGCGCCACTAGCAATGAAGTGTTGTTTTAACATTGCAATATAGCGTCATACTAGTAGTTCTCCTAGCAGCTCCGACACGAGTTTGCTCCTTGTAGTCCCATTTACGCAATGTTAAAACAATCCCAGAGTGTCAGTGGCGCCAATCAGACCATGAAGCAAAGCAGCCGATGTACTCACAGGGCATTGAAACAAAAAGGTGCAAAATTCTTTCGCGACAAACTCATTGTTTTGGCATACTGTGCTGTGGCTTCCTTTTTTTTTTTTTTTTTTTTTTTGCTGCTGCTGCTGCTGTGTAGGCTTATACACCGAAATATCGCTGCATACGGTCGGTAATGCAGTGTTGCTGCTTGCTTGTCAACTAGAATTAGGGAAGTGGAATTGGACGTAGTTATGCAAAAATGAACCAACCAACAAAGTAATATATTTTGAGATACTCACACAAAGTAGAAGTGTAGTGTATGGAACTCCATAAGGATTATTAACAGCAAAATTACTAAATGTATTATTCAACATGTCCATTATTCCAACTTCTTCATTGTTATAATTTTAATTTCCAGCGTACTCTTCGCTATATATTACTAAAAGTCTATCAATAAGTTTTCTAACATCATCCATCCATATATCTATATCCTTTTGGAAGACATATATGTACACATAATTTTTAATGCCACTACTATATATTGGATATCTTGGTGTTATTGGTCTTGGCGGTGTTGTGAAATCTGAGCCTGGATCTTTTGATTATATAATTATAATATCACCACGAATAATAAATTGTGTATCCAGTATAAAAATCGGTTCCCTCACCAAGTTAACCATATATTTCAATAATAACATTAAGTCTTTGAGAAATGTCTTTACCGAGATTTATAGTAGAAAGCAATTTAATTCTCAAAAATTTGTTTAGGTTCATCTTCTGAAAATAATTCCATTCGAAATATGTTTCTTCTAGCGTTGGTGGACAATATACAATTGGTTTCAAAACAGTGGGAATAGGTGCAGTAATTACATTCTTATTCTAATCTGTAACTTTCTTTATTTTTTGCCTAAATTATCAATTACACATATTTTTGGTTGTGCTTGTTTTTTTACAACTTTCTTTCTAATTTTCTTTTGCATTATTTCAATTAGCAGTTATCTTCTTAATTAATTTTTTGGCTTGTTTTTTCGTTATGATTTAAATAGAAAAGTATTCTAGAATAAAACATTTTTAAAGTTCAAATGGTTGTTCAAACAGCTCAAATGACTCTTCAAACAGCTCAATGGTCTGTTCAAACCGCTCAAACGGCCTTTCAAACGTATAAATCAGTTAAAAAAATTAAATGTTATGCTTTAATTATTTATGTTAAATGAGTGTTAACAATTAAAAAAATATTCTCTCAAATCTAAGAAAGTGATAATAATTCATATGATAAAAAATTAAAAAATTTATTGAAATGAATTTGTTGATGTTGTGGTACTGAAAATCAATGCTTATCAGTGGGATTATTAAAGAAGAGTTTGCTAATGGAATTCATAAACCAGCTCGAAAAAATTTTCCTAGAAGATCAGTTTTATGTTTTGGAACATTTGATCTCTGGCAAGCATATTTAGTCGAAATGGATTCAGGTTACCTCGAAGGTATTTAAAAACTAGCAATGGATTTAAATATATGTTAACTGTTATTGACTTCTCTCCAAATTTGAATGGGCAATGCCAGTTAAGGATGCATCCAATCAGTCATAACGGGGTCAATTTTCAACTCCAGTGTCCATATCTGTTCCTCTATGGCCGTGGTCTGGACACTCGCCTGGATATTTGACCCCCTTGTTGTTTGGCTGCAGTTCACCAAGTTACCGACAATATTGTGTTTTATTGGCGCTGATGTTACGGCGGTCGGACTAAACTCCGCCCACTTCCTTTCCGCTAAGATAAACAATTTATCAATACGTATTTTTTATCAATTTATGAAATACATTCTTCGCTCACAAATTTGAGAAAAGGCTCTAGCAATCTTTATTTACTTTATAAATTTAATAATGGAAAAAAGTGGACGAAGTTTGAGTCCGACCGCCCGGAAAACAGCGCCAAAAAGTACGACATTCTCGGTAACTTGACGAGCTACAGCCAAACAACAAGGGGGTCAAGCAAAATACATTGTTAGATAGGCGAGTGTCCAGACCTGTTCTTCTACGGCCGTGGCTACAACCTAACACAAATAAAATTTAAATTAAATAAAATGAACGGGGTGCTTTCAGTATTACATTAATATATAGCATAGAACTAAAATTATGATGCGCATCATAAGTAAACAAACAAATATTACAATTCCCATCAAAACAAGTTAACACTATTGATAATAAATACGCTAGTTATAATTCTGTCAGAATGCAAACAAAAATAATTATCATCTTGTACTCGTTACATTTATTTTAAAATTAAACTTAATAAACGTTTCCACGCCTAAGTTCAACAGTGGCAGCAATCAATAATAAAAACTATACAATCATTATATTGGTAACTACCGTTTGTAAGTACGAGACATTTTTATATTATTCTGCATATGTGTGTCGGCATACTCTTTTGGTTCACAGTTTGTTAAATTGCTACTTCTTAATATTTTTAATAACTGATACTTACCACAATGTCACAGATAATCCCTGCATTGACGTCATCCAATTAATACCAAAACATTGTCGGTTACATCCTGAAGTATTGGATAAATATTTGTGTTTGTTCCAGTAGCTGTATAAATATCATGTTAAATACGCCACGCAAATAACTGTCTGACAAATGCCACCAAAATTGTGTCTACTAGCAACCATTTCTTCAATGCAGAGCTTTCTGATAGATATTACATTTCTCTTGTCTCACACTTTTGACGCTTTCACATAGAATATTAAAATGCACATTGCCAGAAGATGTCTAAGTCGAACACGGCAGAACTCGACAGAGTGATAATTCGGTAGAACCAGGGTTCGGTATGACCATTACATTAGTAATAATAATATGACGAACGAGGAACCGGTAATGTTCTAACAAACAACATGCACAACACATTTTTGACCTGGAAATGAGTAAGTTCTAGAATGACAGTGTGGACCAAACATATGGATGAGAGGAGCTGCAGACACGTGTAAGCGGGTCAAGGTAAGGTAGTTGGACTTTACGTCTCGTCAACAGCGAGGTCATTAGAGTCAGTGACACAACTTAATAAAATGACCGGAACTGGAAGAGGAGTTGGACACGACTTTTGTTAAGGAGCCATCCCAGCATTCGCCTGGGGCGATTTCGGGAAACCATGGAAAACCGAGACAAGGATGGCCGGAGATGGGTGATCTAACCCGGTTCCTCCGCATGTGAGTCCAGCGTGTTATTGTTGCCCCACTCCGCTCGGTATAAGCGAGCCACGCATCCTGCCTTAAGAGTGCGTGATAGATAAATAAACGCTGAAAACATAAATTGATTTATACGCCTTTTTCGAAGCCAATATGGATAAAATACTCAGTGACAATCATAGATAATGGTATTTGCCAACTTTATGAGTTAATATGTATCAAGAATTACTAATTCGTTACGCGTGATCTCTTGCGCCGCTGTTAAATGCATGAGGTTCCGGCGTCAGAGATAGCGCCTCAGAAGTTCGTAACACTGGGAACAATTTTGTTTAAAACGTTGGCTAAAACTATTGTCTAGGATTGCAATTGTTTAACTTTCGCAAATTGGCTTCAAGAAACCTACAGTTATAGATAAATGATTTTAGCGTTGAATTATGTACCACGCCCTATTAAGATTACTTTTAATGTGATGCGAAGGATGTTCTTAAATTCACGACTTATGTTCATTCCAATAGATACTTTTAAAACTAGTAATAGCGTGCAATTTCCTTAAGCACTGCACAGCATCTTACAACGGTGCTTGAAATGAGCGCATTTAAGGATGGCTTGGAATTCTCTTCATTCAACATCGTTTCCAGTGTTACACGTCTTTGCAAAGGAGGCGTGGTGCCGTTTTAATTTGCAGTCTCATTACGTGGGCGCGCAATCAGCAGGCGACATCTGAAACTGCTTCACAAGAACCTCTCGTCCTCGCCGATTTTCTACAAGCGCCGTGGAAGATCATCTCCGCTATATCCTGCAGCACGGGGCGTAGCCACTGCCGCTGGCTCGAGTTGAGCAGAACACGTTTTTGGTTCTTATTATGTTATCTACGTATCATTTCAACATTAAAACTATGGATTCTCATGTAAAACAACTAAGATTTCGTTCTCTATTCAAATTATAATTTAAAGACATAGCTACACCAGTATACACCATTTCATATAAATTTGAATAAATTTGACAGCAACTTGCGGGCAATGATTTGTAATATTTTGTTATTTGTGGCACTGCACAAGACGAACTTTGAAGCAAAAATGCTGAAAGAAACATATCAGGTTTATTCCATAGCTAAAATTGTCTTGCATTGTCAAGCAATTGACAAAATATTAAAAATGATTGCCCATAAGTTGCTGTCAGATTTATCCAAACTTATGTGAAACAGGATATATCTAATTTAACAACGTAGTTCTTTTGTTTATTTTATGCCATAGGAACAAAGTTTATGAGTAAGCTTAGTCAGATGAAAAGGTTTTACAGCCCTTTAACAACGAGGACTTGACAGCGGGTGAGGATTAAGTGAGGGACAACACAACAGCCATGACAGAACCAGGATTCGAACATTTCGCATCGTAGACCGGTGTCTGACTGACCACGCAGCCTGCGAATTGCTGAATTTGTTTACATGAATTTAATGTTTGGGCAATACTGAATAACCTGAAGATTCGCAGCCTTTATTTCGCAGGGATTTCCATTTAGGTTTTTCGTTTACATATTACATTCTATAAAGTTACCCAATTTAAAAAAGTAATCTGGTTAATATCACACGACAAAGATAATCAATAACACAATGTACTTTCATCTTTCTCTCTTAACGCTTTTAGAAATATATGAAATATATTGATTTTTATTCGTACAAGAAACTTTTCATTTTTAGCTACAGAAACGAATAATACGTGGGCCATGCTCCCATCTTTCAACTTTTGTTGCGATTAGTATTTCTTCACGCTTAGATGAGAGCAAACGTCAAAAATCTCGTTTGGCAGTTTTGTTGTAAAGGGTTTTTGTCGTTATAGATACTTTTTTTTTCAAGACAAGAAATTATACTGTTTTGACTAAAAAGTCAACTTGCAAGAATTTCATTAATTACACAATCAGCTGAAAAATGGTATTTACCTTCTTGAAAGAAATCAGCCAACGAGGAGAATACCATTTCGAACAAAACTGCCAAGCCGGGTTTTGTATCTATTCTCGTATTGGCTTAAAAAAATTATATCGTTGAAAAAGTAGAAACAGGAGATCATGGCCCTGAAAATGAACCAAGCAAGTACCAAATTTTGAAGTCCTGATAGTCTGAATAAATTCATGCAATTTACCGAAATTATAAGACCACAGCGATAATGCTAAATGGACATGTGAAGAACATAATGGAAATGCAAGGGCACTTGCGTTGCCTGAAGAAACGTAACATGAACTTGAAATGAAAATAGACCTTCGTTTGCAAGGCTTTAATTCGCAAAACATTACTATCCTTAAATGAAAGACTATCTTCTAATTGTTCTACATAACAGTTCACAGATATGTGTGACAAGGAAATAATTAGTGGAACGTTTGTTTCGACTAGAATGCCGAACTGGAGTGATGTCAGCCTCCTCTTGTACCCCGACAGAAGTGATGTCGGCCTCCTCTTGTATTCTCTCTGAGGCAACTTCATTTTCTGTAAATGTTCCTTCCGGAACAACTTCGTTTGGACTGTTTGAAGGATTCTCTCCTGTCTTTAGCTCCAAAATCGAATCTCGACCATTCTCACTTCGTACTCCAGTATGTTGCTGAAAAACATTTCCTCTCGGAGCTAGGTGACGTAAAGATACAGTTGTTTCTTTGCCATCTGGGAGCCTTACATGTGCATACTGAGGGTTAGCCTCTATCAACACTACTTCCTCAATGGTGGGATCATACTTGCTCTGCCTGACGTGTCGTTTCATAAGTACTGTTCCTTGAAAAGCCAACCAAGTAGGAACGGAAATGCCGCTGACAGATCTTCTAGGATAGTTGAACATTCGCTCGTGCGGAGTAGAATTAGTAGCTGTGCAAAGTAGGGAACGAATTGAGTGTAATGTATAGGATAGTACCGTTTCACATTCAGTTGTTTTCATTTCTTTTGATTTCAGAGCCAGCAGTACTGATTTACAAATAATACCATTGTATCTTTCGACCTGTCCATTGCCTCGAGGATTATAACCAGAAGTATGGCTGGTGGCAATTCCCCTTGAATGTAGAAGGTTCTAAGCTCATGTGACATAAATGAAGAGCCCTGATCCGAATGTATATAGGCAGGCATACCAAAAATTGTAAATAGTTGCCCCAAGCACCTGATAACAGTGGATGCTGTCATTTCAGTACACGGAAAAGCAAAAGGAAACCTAGAGTACTCGTCCACTACTGTCAGCATATAGAGATTTTTAGAACTTGAAGGCAATGGACCTTTGAAGTCAATGTTTAGTCTTTCAAAGAGGCTGGTGGCCTTAATAAGTTTACCAGAATATTGTCGACAGAATCTAGGTTTCAATTCAGCGCATGTGGGACAAGACGATGTCATCTTGCGGATATCCTCCATGGAATATGGTAGATTTCGGCATCTCACGAAATGAGCCATGCGGGTCACACCTGGATGGCACAGAGAACTATGAAGATCTAGTAATGGGCTTCCAGAGGTAGAACCACAGATCCTTGATAGACTATCTGCAACTGTATTTTCTTTACCAGGGCGATATACAATATCATAGCTGAAGCAAGACAACTCTATACGCCATCTCATGATATTATCATTTTTTATTTTGCTTGCATTCGTATTGTCAAACATAAACGAGACCGACTTCTGATCAGTTACAAGTTGGAAGTGGTGTCCTAACAAATAATGCCTCTATTTCTTTAGGGCTTCCACTATAGCATAGGCCTCCTTTTCAACTGACGAATGTCTCTCCTCAATCTTGGATAGGGTTCTTGAGAAGAATGCAACAGGTCTCCCATTTTGATTAAGTACAGCAGCGATGGCATGGTCTGATGCATCCGTTTCCACAACGAAAGGAATATTGTCATCTAGAGCTGGCACTACTGAATTCACAACTTCAACTTTTAGAATATCGAAAGCATCCAATGCGTCCTTTAGGAGGGGAAAATATTTGCAATGTGCGAGAGGGTAAATCTTGTCACAGAACTTTGGAATCCATTTAGAATAGTGAGAAAACATGGCAACTACTCGGTACAATGAAGAAATGTCACGAGGCGGAGCAAGGGATAACAATGGTTGAAGTCTTTCAGGGTTAGGTTTGATTGTACCCTGTCCTATTGTATAACCCAGCAGGTTTATTGTTTCAACAGAGTAGACACATTTTTCCTCATTTAGAGTCAGATTATATTTGCGAACCGCTTCCAGAAATCTTTGAAGATTTTTGTCGTGCTTTACTTGATCTCGACCACACATAGTTACATTATCGATATAAGCAAAAGTGTCTTCCAGACCTTATTGTTGGATAATATTGTCAATAACCCGTTGAAAGCTAGCAACTCCGTTTGTAACTCCAAATGGAATTCTTCGAAACTGGTAGAGTTTGCCACAAGCTTGAAATGCGGTGTAGGACATTTCTTCATCTTTAATGGGAATCTGGTGATAATCACTGCGTAGATCTAAAGTACTGAACAAATGAAAAGTTGCAACTTTGTTCACAATGTCTTCAATTCTCGGCAAGGAGTAGGCATCAAGTAATGTGAAATGGTTTATTGTTTGTGTTAGTCAATCACTATCCTTTTCTTGTGATTTTCATTTCCAGTCACTATTATTTGGGCACGCCATGGAGACCGACTAGGTTCAATAATTCCTTCTCTTAGAAGTCGTTTAACCTCAGTTTCTACAAATTTCATATCTTCTTTAGTGTACTTCCTAGACTTATCAGCGATAGGCTTACAGTTAGGAGCCAGATTCTCGAACAGTGAATCTTAGCTAAACTGCAAAATTTCAAAGAGGGTTTTGTACCTCCAAAAGTTATTTCGATGCTCTTATGCTGTCTTAAAATATCATGTCCTATTATGATATCAGCAAACAGTTCTCGAAGTATAGCTAATCTTGCCCTTTCATAAATGTACCCATGTATCTCCAGAGTGACTATACAGTATCCAAGAATGCTTGAACACAGCGAGGTGGTAGCCATTGAAACCTCTCCTGTTGCAGAACTTACTTTGAGATTGCATTTATTTACGATTTCTTGATTCAGAAAACTCTTCGAGCTACCTGTGTCTACTAGAGCGCTCACGCATATGCCATTTATTTTAACAGTTATGATTGATTAAGAAAGACAATATGGAGAAGAAGCCGCAGTGGTTCTTGCAATTGTAGAAATCGATTCTGAAGAAGTAAGAGTATTAGATTATTTACATATTTTTCAGTTGAAGATGACTGAATGGGAAACTGTACTATCCGATGCATTACACATTACGCCTAGAAAGGTTTGATGCTGATCCGAGTTCCAGCAATGCTTCTAAAAAATGGCTACACTGGCACAAGACATTTTCCAATGTCATGAATTCTTGCTGCGATTTGAAAGAAGTAGGTAAACTTGATCTTTTGACAAACTATGTCTCCCCATTTGTATATGAGCACATAGCTGATTGTAGTTCCAACGATGCTGATATAGAAATTTTACAGACATTGTATGTAAAGCCTAAAAATGAAGTTTTTGCTAGACATATACTTGCTACTAGGAAACAAGAAATTGGCGAATCTTTAGATCAGTAATTCCAGATACTGAAACAGTTAAGTAATGTTTTGCGAATTAAATTGAAATGAAAATAGACCTTCGTTTGCAAGGCTTTAATTCGCAAAACATTACTATCCTTAAATGAAAGACTATATCATAGAAAAAATAAGGTGTTACTAGATTGGTATCTCCTATGTTAACATCTTTGACCGAGTACGCCTAGCGATTGTGGCGCCTTGCGACTGGTCATGAACTAATAGTAGCCAAAGATTATGTACCTAACAGAAAGATGAGCAACTCAATGATGTTTTTTTCGTACTAGTAGTTGCACCTAGCGCTCCCAGTGGTCACTCGTAGAACTAACGAAAAAAACTACGCGATGCTAGCGCTCCACATGGCATCTCCGTAAACTAATGGCAGGAATTTTAAGTTTATTAATTTTCCATGAAAAAACAAAGCTATATTAAAAAATGCACAGTTTAATGCCACGGGTCTATTTGTATGGTATTTGATAGATTTTAATTTTTAAATCCTGATAGAGAGTACACATCACAAAACTGTTACATGAAAATGTGGAAATTTTTTTTTACTACAATACCTTTTTTTTACATAAGTTTGAATGATTCTGGCTAACTATCTAACAATAAGAAAATAATGTTTTGCCAAATCTATTGAAACTTATGCACTGAAAAAACTTGCCATCATAGTACAAACAATTTTCAACATTTATATCTAACAGATGTGTACCAGCTCCTTTGCAGGATTTAAAAAATTAAACTCTTTGAAACAGCATAAATAGGAACCCATAGCCATAAGTAGATTGCTGCTGAAGTTCATATTGTAGATACAGTTATACATATCAAGGGAGAATCAAATAATTCTGGGTATTTACAATAACATACAGCACAAGTTTCATGATACAGGTAATATATATATATATATATATATATATATATATATATATATATATATATATATATATATATATATAATACTACTGATGAAAATGAAATCCCTTTATTTCACATTCTTACAAATCTCTCCTAGAAAAATACATTCATTGAAAAAGCAAACGAAGAACATAAGTTTTAATTACTTGGTAGTAATATTCTATATAAAAATATATTGAAACTAACCGAAACATTTATTTCACAAATGAAAAATATTTAGAAA
>PNEQ01083339.1:99773-122341 GCA_003012365.1 Medauroidea extradentata | reverse complement strand
GATAACTGATTTCTTAAGGTACTCGGCCTCAGGTCTTTAATCTTTTTTTACCATCAGTCTAAACAAAAACAGATCCACTAGATCTATCCTTTTAGGTTTATCTCTCTCTAGAGTGCATATAATTGTTGGGGGCATGCCTGTGGTATATCCTCAATTTGTATCACATCTGGGGATTGAGGGAACCGGAGGGTAAGGATCAAAAGGAAATTTGTCAACAGGTTTTTTAAGTTTTAGTTTTGCAGTAACAGCAAATGACGGGACTTTAAAACAAGGGGATTGTAAAGTTAGTCATATTTTTGCAATGCCAATTTATTCTTTTGGCAGTAGGTCTACTATTACACGCGTTTTCTAAAAGTAGTTAATTACTTCACATCAACAGCATTGTAAATAAAAGGTTACATATGAATATAGTTACGAAATATTTGTTACAGCTATTATTAGTTAATTTTGTCTGTGCATTCAAATAAAGCAAATACGGCATTTTATCGTTATTGAAGATATAAATTTTTTTCCGTAGAATATTGACCGGCCAGCTTTCATCAATTTAAAATACACTGTAAGTCAACAAAATAAAGTTTTGTTTTTGAGAACGCAGGTCTGCCCATTAATATCGAAGAGTGCTGCCGTTCGGATAATTTCTTTCGGACACAAACCTTTATAGAGTTCAGCAATGTCGTAGATAGAAAGCGGTCTTATTCTTAATATATTTGCCCGTTTATTCTGACTAGCTTGGAATTCAGCGGCAACCTGGCTCTTAGTGTTATTGCCCCGCGGAACCTCTACATTCTTCTTTGCACAGTTTATTTTCGCAAAGTGCTGCTGTCTTCGGAGATCCTTTGTTTCCCCAACTCAGGCGGTAACCGCGTCAACTCGATCACCGAGGATTCTATGGCGTGATACAGACTACGATGACCAAAATGAATGTCCTTGCGGAAGTATGGTATAAGGTGCAAGTCTCCACGTTTCCGTATAATTTATTATCACTGATAGGAATATTCGAGCTTTCCAAAAATGACGAATAATTTCTTTTTGTGTGTGTTTCAAGTAGGCGCTGTAAAGCGTGCAGTTGCTAGGTTCTGTTTATTCACAGAATAAAAAAAGTTACCTTGAAATAACTAAGCTAAGAATAAGTGTTTGAAAGATTCTAGTTTACGACGACAAATTTCAATTGACGATGACGAACAGAATCCATGGAAATCTCCATAGGAGAGTGCACCGAAGTTCGTATTTTTATTATCAATTATTTGTTTCAGCATAGCAAAATTAATATTTTCTACAGTTAACAAAATATATATTACAGAACAACGCCGGATTTTGTTGGACAAACTTAAAGAAGTAATTTATTTGGCAAATTACTTACGGCAGGAAATAAATTGTTGTTTGACGCTAAGGCAAAAGCCTAGTTTTTCTGAAAGTACGAAAGATGTGCAGTTTATTGCGCCAACCGATATTCAGTTTGGACTCGCCGTAGTCTGCAATCACACCTAGAGTGTTACTGAGTTATTTCTGTGAAAACTGACGCTGTAGTTTCTGTAAGTGTATTTAGTGTTATTTCAGTAAGGTACAATGCCAATAATACAATTTCTACGGAACGGGAATCATAAGCGCAGAAAAAATTGTAAGTAAATATCTGTCTCATTGTCTTGCGTCTATTAGGATGCATGGATCATTAACGTTTTGGCTTGGACGAATGCTATGAGCAATACTTAATGCAAGAGGTTTCGGATTCGATTATCGGTGCTAATACGAATTTTTTTAAAGGTTCGACACAAAATTCTATGTACAGCCGAACAAATATATAGTTAAAGTATTAAAATAAATAATTCGTGTAAGACATTAAAAATGATATTGTTTTAACAATAAAAAATATATTTCGCCATATATAAACAACTTGTGTGGTGAGTCAAGCAAATAGTATTCTGATCGACTTAACCCTTTCTCTCAGAGTGAATGAATATAATAGATTGAGTTTTCCTGACATCTTATAATACGTTTCTAGTCGTTAAATGTGTGCGGTAGGTTAGTGCTGTTGACACTCGTCTACCACTTCTTTGGTCAAGATTTGATTCCCGTGGCGGTCACAGTCAGTCATTGTTCGTGGGAAACATAATGTTTGTGGGTTTTCTCGGTGTTCTTCCTTTCCTCCAACCATGCACTCCGCCATCGCTACTTTCCTGCCTCTTTCCGCTCTAACCACAGGTCAAGACGTTGATATTAGGTGCTGTACAAAGTCTCTCCACATAAAAGGAGTCGTAGCAAGATGATTTCTGTAATGTAAGTATTCGTGTGTATAGAAAATCTGGCGACTCCATCAAAATATTAAAAAAAATTTTTCACATAAAATTTTATTTATTTATGGGTGGTATTAAGTTTCCACGAACCACTTCACGATTTTGGTAGAGATGCAAGAGGGAAGTGCTGGAAAATTGGCCAAAGCCTGTATTTAGAATCATGCTAGCATTCGCCTGGAGTAATTTAGGCAAACCCTGTAAAACCGCAATAAGAAATGCCGGACCCAAAAATCGAGCCCAGGTTGTCTCGAATGTAAGGCGAGTATTTAGCACTTACTGTTCCACCTTGTTCGGAGGACTAGTAATTCTCAACCTGAATTGTGATTTTTACTATAACCTAAGGAATATTGAGATTGTTTTGAAGTTTTTCACGTTGACAGGACTTAGTTAGGTACGCCTTATATTTCACAACACTTTGTTCCGATGTCTTATGTGCAAAGCCAATGAATTTTGGGGAAAATAATTTTGTAACAATTTGTTTCAATATCTTACGTTCACATCTTCAACTCTGCTTCGTGGTTATTGGCAGAATGTCTTTGTGCAGACGTGTAGATTATGCGACTGTACCAATCACATAAAAGGTTACTGCAACGCCACACGTCTGTGATTTGCGGGTATAATACCGAGGCCCTGAGAGTTAACCAATAATTGACCGCGATGCAGAGCTGTACATGTGCACACAGCGCAGTGAATCTTTTTTCGTAAATAAGGTTTATCTAGGCACAGTTTATCATTTCATACACTTTTTCGAATACATACAGATAGGATTCTGTTACTTTTGTTACCGCCCTAGACACTCGCGTACAGAAACAACTATTTTCGTGTCATCTCTCTCCCGTTGCAATGTAATGAAGCTATTGTGATTGAAACAATTCCCCGGAATATATTAAGTATTTATCTATGTCCTGACATGACAAAATTGTCTATAAATACACTGAAATAGAAATAATCGAGAAAATGCGGATAAATCCAAGGCGGTAGGTACTTCTTAAAACTATTCTACACAAGTTAGCATCGTATTTTATATTCAGGAAAATGTAGAACGACTGGAAGTGTCACTACTGCAACGTAATTTATTTAACTTCCATATTTTGCCACTCACTGTAGCAGAAGCTCTCGCCCGCTTCAGATGAATTGATATTGGGAGGGGCAGTGGGGGAAAGTCCTCATATGAAGCGTGGCTGTGATTTGATTGGTGGCTAGGGTGGAGTATAACCTGTTCATCCAACTGATTGGCTCAAGGCATTACTTCTCATCGACAGTGATGTCAATAGTGACTGGCTAATAAAAACACAGGCAGGAAAAGTAGCTGCCGTAGTCTATTTTAAAGTAACCACTGACTCGGAGTGCTGTAGGAAAACGAAGAGAAAATAAAATCAGAATGGTCTGACAGAGGATCTAGCTTACGACATTCTAAATACGAATGTAGTTCTTCAGTGTTAATGCACTTCAATTGGCGCTCAGCAACACGGGAAATCAATAAAATTGGTGCAAAATCTTGAGATTTTACCCCTGACGAAAACTGTTCCTGAGTCGCAGAAAAAACACACTTTGCATAAAATGACTATGCACTAGTCAGTCTGTCAGAGTGAGTGCAAGACTTTCATCAGCGCTTAGCACCGATGTCTTCAGCGCTGGTGAGAGATGACATGATGTGAGTATGGTGTAGCGGGGGGAACGGGAGATCCCCGAGAAAATCCGCCGACCAGCGGCATCGTCAGGGAAAATTCCCACATGCAAAAATCCGACGACCGACTTTGCCAGGAATCGATTCCGGATCGCCTCGGTGGAAGAAGGTGTAGGAAGTATTCGAGATGGTCTTCATCAAGAAAAGTTTTCAAGAAAATTTTAACGTGTGATAAGGATGTCGATATTGAAAATATTGATCCTGCACATTTGAATGTTAAATCTATTGGTATGAAAGAGTGTACTGTTTTGAATTCGTTTACGTATAGGTTTGGATTTAAAGGTATTACAGCTAAAGTTGGTAGTGGATTGCTGCAGATTTGTTTTTCTAGGAAGAATGGTCTTGCTAATTCTGGTGTTGTTAATTGTATTAGTGACATTGACGTAAGATATATAATTTGTTAGAAGTAATTTGCGTTGTGTAAAACATTGGTTCCACGACAACTTTTTTCTTGACAATGACCATTCGGCCACCGCGACCCTTCAGTTTGCTGGGATTACTCAGACGGTTGGTGTGCCTGAAGACAGTAACACTTGTTCCAGAAACGTAGCATCTGCTATCATCATCTGTGTTATATTATTTGTGTTGTCTTGTCTGCAAACATTTCTGTCGCTGTGTTCATTTATGTTGGCCTTGTTATCTTAGTACAATTTTAATGCACCATGTTTGGTTCTCGTCTGTTTGATTTTTTCCCTTGTTAATTTTTTGGGTTTTCATTATATATGAAGACCTCGGGGTAAATAATTATAACCCACATTGTAAGACAGTCGATGTAAACAATTTCTATCCTTAAATTTAAAAGAAATACTTAATTACAAAATACGTTGGTAGTTTATTTTAAACCACATAATAAATGATAAATGTATTAAACGCTTTTGTCCAGATTCGACATACTTTATCATACCAAAGCTGAAAACTACAGGAATGATGGTTATCATTATATACTCGCGAGGCCTTCATATATAGAATGCATTCTTATTTTGAAATATTTTGCATGTTTGTTGACTAGAAGCATATCTAGTTACCTTTGTTTCTCGAGCTTAGTAGTTTTATTTAACTTTGGGTTACTTGCAGTTCGCCAGCATTCACTAACAACGCCATGTGTGTAGTCCAGTTACAAAACTCCCCTGGTCCTCTTTCACTAAAACTGAGCAAATGGAGAAAATCTTATTTACAAGTGCATTGTGACATGGCCAAAAGCAGTTTTCCAAAGTGTGTCTGCTATTGAATAAGAGAGTTTTGGATCCTGTCATCATGTCAACTTTAGCACACATTTGAAAGCTTCACAAAACTTTTCAGAACTCATTTTTCCTCGGTGATGGACAAGGCGAGTTTTGGAACTTGACTACTTAATCCAACTATACACTTTAGTTTTTCAGTAATTGATCAAAAAGCAACTAAGAAATTTTGTAACGAATAAATTCATATTAAATTAATATTGTAACATCTTCTTTGCGAGGGTTATTTTACGAAACACCAGTCTGCCTTCTACTGCGTTTGTAAGAAAGGGGCCTTCGAAGCGCAAAGACAGAGGCAACGAGCGAAGAAATATTTTGTTTCGCGTTCCTCTCGCAGTGTCACCTTACGGAGTCGGTTTATTCCGAATGTAAGGGGGTCGTAAATTTGGGCGCGGCAACTTTATGCAAGACTTGGCCGTTTAAAGTTTCTCTCGCGTCGCACCGCGGCATTCATTTCGGCCTTGTTGAATGTAAAACACTGGTGGAAAGTGGAGATGAATAACGTCTTTATGTGTCGCAAGGCAGCGCTGAGGGCCGCGAGGTAATACAACCACAGAGAACGTCGCGTTTATTGTGTCCGTCTACTCAGTTCAAGACCACCGTCTCTCTTTCTCTGTAATAAGCCGACGAGACAAGGAAAGTGGCTGACGCTGCTCGAATATTATTTTTTCCTTTCATACTTGGCGTATAAATAATTTACATATTAAAAACATAACGAGGATTTCAACCGCGCTCTTCGTTAGAAGACACTTTAATATTCTTGGCTCTGCTTTTTTTTTTTTTTGTATTTTCCTTCCAAAATCTATTTCTGCTATTACGATTTATTTTTTTAATGTAATATAAAATACAAACAGAAATGTATAAATTAAAAAGATAATAATACCTACTGATCTTGAATATTTAAAATGAAACCATGATAATCGGTTACTTAAAATACGTATGATTTATAATTATCTTTTTCATTAAAATCTTACTGGTAATATTTCTCCTGATCTGGTCAGAATTATTTCCCAAACAATTTTGTTTCTGTCGGCTTGAATACTTGATGGCATTAGCATGATGGTAATATTTCTCCCCGCGTGTTATAAGCAGCACACTAAAGAATTAGGAACCGGTCACTATTCTAATGACATCAATAGAGCTACTATTCTATGGTAAATAGATTTAGAACCATCTGGTCTCAATGCCATGTCTGCAGTTGTGTTTCATGATCAGTGGTTGTTTTATCTCTCACTTGTCTGCGGTTTCTACTGGCAAATCACAGACGCATGACGTCACGTGAGCTTATGATCTTTGAAAGGACTGTGCAATGGGAGTGCATGACTAGATTTAGTTACTTGGACATACTCCATTGCGATGTAAATGACTGCCAAAAGAAGACTAAAAATAAGACAAAACATAAATAAGCAGATTATGCTATTCTGCTTATTTTTGTATTGTCTTGTATTTAGTTTTCTTTTCCATTTATTTCACAATGGTGTATGTCAAAGCAACTAAATCTAGTCGTCACGTAAGCTTATTCTGATTGGAGCAGTGAAATGAGAGACGTGTCTGAACAAGGACACGCGGCCAATAACCATGAATCAGAGCTACCGAAGAGTATGTAAGGCATGCAAACAAAATTGTGCAAAAATTATTTTCGCAAAAAGTTCTTAGCTCCCCCCTAACCCCGAAAAAAAGTAATGTTGACGTTATCATACTTCTGTTAAAATAGGGACAACAAACCAGTTTGGTTGTTGGTACTATCTGGACAGTTCCTTCAACAATCAGTTTTGTAGAAGTTTCCATCTGGTGTGTAAAGCAACAAGGTTCTTTGTTTCTTCTACACAACGGATTGTTGAAGGAACAACTCACATAATACCGACAACCAAACTGTTTTGTTATCCCTAATTTAACACAAGTATGGTACCTACAACTATACTCTTTTTCCAGTGGCTCATTACTACAACCCACGAGTTTTGGTGAAAATACTTCTGTAACACTGATTCAATGCCTTATGTGCACATGTACAGCTTTGCTTCATGATTATTGGCAGAATGTATTATTGCACAGACGTGGCTCATTTGACTGAGCCAACAGGAACAAGGTTACTGCGACATCACACGTCTGTAATTTGCGGGTAGAACCCTAGACACTGAGAGTTAAAGACAGCCAATCACTGACCATGATGCAGGGCTGCATGTGTGCACATAAGACATTGAAACAAATTGTTGCAGAATTTTTTTCATCGTATATCGTGGTCTCTATCACAGAATAATTACGAATACAGAAGTGAAATGGCTAGTAGGATGGCGAACTCAGTCACACAAGCCAGCAAAATGACTTCGCTGGCCAGCAACATGGTGTAAACGCTTACTGCTAATAAGCGTAAGGTGGCTGCCTTGCTAGCTGACAGCCAGGCCAATAAGAATCCTACCGTAACATGCAGGAGCCGAACAGACACGGGGCTGGTATCTATAGTTTCGGGGAGCCAATCAGTGGCGAAGTTCGCTCGTATCAAATGAGCCGCCACGTCATTTCACGTCTGTATTACTATTTAGTCTGTAGCTACTATGTATTACTAGGGACCCTGGTTTTTCGCGAAAATAATTTTGCCTCACTTTGTTTCAGTGACTTACGTGCACATCTGAAGTTCTGATTCGTGGTCAGTGATTGGATATTTTAACTCTCTCGAGCCTTGGGCTTCTACTGGCACGTCACAGCCGTGAGGTGTCTCAGAGACTTTATTGTAATTGGCTCAGACAAATGATATGCGGGTCATCATATATACATGCTGCCAATAATCATGAATCAGCAAATGAATATTCCGGTCTCTACTGAGGCACAATTATAAACGACTCCACTAGCGATGGCGTGTGGTGAAGGTGTTGTTGCAAGGTAAACTGAGCTTATTCTCAGTTGTATCTCTTTACTTCCTAGTGTACGCGTCTGTCTCTCAGATGTAGTTGTTGAGAGGATGTCGCATGACGTGATGACTAGGTTCCTTGCAACTAGTTCGCTAATGGCCGCATTACGTTCTGTTAGACCCAGTTGTACAGTTGTTAATGGTTTCTGCTTCGTGCGTCGAGATTGTACAGCACTGAGCAAACATCAGCTCACCTTGCAACTGCTCACCACACGCTACTGCCCACAAGCATGTAGTTGCCTTTTTCAGTTCCATTATCTGACTATAGTGCATAAATGCTGGTGGTTGTTGAAATTTTATGAATACGCAATTACAGTATAAAATAACACAAATCGCTAGACCAAAACCTCCTGATTCCCGAGAGTTAAATAAAAAAAATGGTGGAAGTCTAATCACTGAAGTCATAATATGAATCATATCTTGCTATATAGAAATTTGTGAAAATTGTGCGCTAGTCATCCTTGTTTCATAGAAAGGTGGATGCATGTTTTAATGTAGATTATAAATCTGCACATTGGCTATAGATACAGGCAATATGAACGAAACTCATAGTGCAATAAATAAATACGTTCCAAATTGCAAGACGGTGCACCTAAGACTTATATAAAATGTCTTGTAGTTTTACTTTCTTTGTTAGCCTTGTTACATCAGTTCGTATATCACTTCTTGGTTTAGTATCCTTTAATATCTTTTAAATCTTCTAGAGTGAATGTAGTTTGAAACTTTACACATTCTTCAAACAGGCGAACTTACACGCTAGGTAATTTTCCTATAAGAATCAATGTTTTGATTAATTTCAGATACAAACGTGATTATTGGTGCCTGATAACATATTTAATGTAGTTAATTATAGTATCAATAACAGCACTGTAAAAAGTCACATTGAACTTGTATTTTGAATAGTTCATTTCCTGTCTTACATGAAAGAAATTATTTTCCCTTGTTATCAAATTCTTAGACTCAAACTGAGAAATAATTTCAAGCTCTTCTGTTATGTTTATTTAAATGACTTAAATTCACTAGAATCTTGAATCTGGTTACGTTATGCGATACGGTTTCACCGAATTAAAAAGGATGCTATAAATTTTAAGTCTCCTTTACTTCCACCAAGTCCTAGAACTCAATCCCGTTTATATTCTGAGGCTTGCGTCTTCAACGACGTTGATATGATAATGAAGAGACTATAAAAGCATTTATCTGACTTTCCCGTCTAGTCGGTTTCAAGTTATAGAAGACATGTTACGCACCAGTACTTGCCAACGTAGAGTTGAAGAGAACACGCGTACGCTCTGAACCAAGCAAAATAAAGTCTTAGCTGGCATACAACATTTAGCAGTATCATTTATTACGAGTACTACAGTGTACAAAATAACATACGTATTGATGTCTAAAATCCATCATCTAGGAACAGTTTTGCCCTTTATAATGGTTCCAGATTCCAGAGTCGTACCAATGTAACTTTGCTATTGGAAAGACCACACTTGCAAAGTTCGGAAGAGTTTTTTTCGGACAACCCAGCACATTGTTATCCGAAACTGGCAATAATCCCAATAATAGATAATTGATTTCAAGCCCTTTGGTATTTGGTTTTGCAGAAAATCTAACAATTGTTGTCATTTTCTCAATATGGCTCTCATCAGGAGATGCAGTCAAGCGTTGTATAAAGGTACCTATTTATAAGAGTCTACTACAGAGATTGTATTTTCCTGGGCAGGATTTCTCGAAATTTCTATAATTATTTTTATATATGATTTTCATGAACTTTTCGTATGTTCTCTAGCATGTTTTGATAAAACAAGTACACTTACGTTTCGATGGGAATGTAACATTTATTTGCTCTACGAAATGCTACGTTTTGTGCTTCAAGCAATCTTACCATTTGCATATTCAGTGTTTCGAACACGTGATGCCAGAACTTTTAATTATGTGTTAGTAGACGCATATTTTCATCAATAAATTTTTCTTAGTTCTAGTTCTGTTTCACTCCACTTCTGAAAACTTGCACTGTGTTTCTCCATGGCTAGGTAAGATAGCAGATTAATTTTTCCAGTCACACTGTTAATACATAGAGCTGATTGTCCACTTTCAGAAATAGCTTCCAGCAGAATCAGAGCACTACTTCATTTAAGTTGAATATTTAAGTCATTGACGATGGAGATATACCCTGCTGATTAGTAGGGACTTGAAAATTTCACGTTTTCTTATAGGGGAAAAATATATTTCAAACAAATCAAAATTATTGTCAACGTTTTGGATTGGCCCATTATTTGACACATCCTAGAAGGCGCTTAGTCAATAACAAAGTAACAACTGAAGGCTAGTCAAATCATTTGGTATCACGATGTCAGGGAGCAGCCAATGAGCAGATGTCTATTTGGGTACAAATGTATTGTTCGAGGCGAGCATAAAGGTCAATTAACCCACACATTATTCCAGTGTCTGCTGAATAGCCGCTTTATGTTGTAAGCTAAAAAGCAATTTTTTATGTTATTTATTATAATGTTTTTAAGAACATACACCTTATTCTCGTTTTTAGATTTGTAGTGTTGGCTGTTTCTGAGCCTACCGCCATATTTACGGTATTATGTGGTTTGTGTACTACAATATTCAGTGAATTAATCTGAGTATTTCTATAATCGAACTTGGAAGTGTGTGGAGATCACAGTGCACTCTTTTGTCGTAAATATGAACTAAGTAAATAATAGCATTGTAGTATACGAGAAAACAATTTATTTTCGCTCTTCTATCAACTCAGCGCTACAATTTGTACTATTGGTAAACGAAATCGTCCTGTTAACAATCATATAATATATAAAATTGTAGAAACAAAACCATTGTATACCCTCGAAATATAATCAGCTTAAACTGTAAAACATACACATTTTGAATGCCCGGCTTTGTAACAAACATAAAACTCCCACCATTTCGAAAAATACTCCACTTAAAAACTTTAATTTACAAAGTTATATTTACAGAAACAACACAAGTGTAACTCCTTAAAATGCCGTGAATTGTTTAGCTCCGAAATTTTTATTTTTAAAATGATTTTATATTTATATACTACTACTTTGCTTAACGAAAATTTTTCGTGTTCTCCTAAAGCGGAAACTGGAAACAATAGAATTATCAAATTTAAGATAACATTTTTCTCTTACTAGGCAATGAAAACAATGTTAAGCCACAGACTAAATAGTAATACAGACGTGAAATGACGTGGCGGCTCCTTTGATACGGGCGAACTTCGCCGCCTATTGGTTGCCCGAGGTTGTTTACACCAGCCCTGTGTATGTTTGGCTCCTGCATGTTACTGCAGGTTTCCTATTGGACTGGCTGCCGGATATCAGAGCAGCTGCCTCAAGCTGATTGGCAGAAGATGTTCCCGCCATATTGCTGGCCAGGAAAGCCATTTTGCTGGCGTGTGTGACTGAGTTCGTTGGCCTACCGGCTGTTTCGCTTCTGTATTCGTAAATATTCTGTGGTTAAGCCTTGGAACAGATACATACGTTATGTGGACGTTAAATGTCATGTTTCCCAATTTTTTTTTGTGGTCTATGAATACCTTACATTGAAGGCTAGCATACAGTCAACTTTTCTTGCAATACCATCCTTATAACTGACGGACACATTCTCTTAAACGCGGAAGTTTCTGCTACAAACAAGGTAGTTAAGTCATCAGCGCTCATATATATATATATATATATATATATATATATATATATATATATATATATATATGTATTATTGCGTCATACAGTGATAGGATCGCTGATGACCGAGAGACTGCATGCTAGTTCAGTACCTTGGGCATAGGGGCGGTGTTGTATATGAAGTGTGTGTCTGGATCACCCTTAAATCACGGCTTTGATCACACAGAACGCTGCAGGGGCGACGCGCTGGCATACGAAGTGCGAGGGAACAGGTGTGAGTGATCGAGTAGAGAAGGGAAGTAGTGGGAGCAGGGAGGTTCTGACCCACTCGCTCGGTGTTCTTTGTTTACATTGTCGGTGAGTTTGGAGAGCACCTGGCCACGCCCCCCTCAGCTCGCACGCGCCACACAGCCTGGGGCGGTGACAACATCGTCCAGGTAAACACTACGATACAGCAGCACCATCGTTTGTTTACCCCCACCCCTTCGCCCTTCTCTCTCCTCTTTGCCCCACTTCCACTGCCTTGAATCACTTTAAATTCGTTTACTGAACTGAATTAATTACTGGCTAAACGGCCTTGGTGGCCTCGCAGGCCTCTGAAGTCACGTGAACAACAACGCCGACCCGCCCACAGTCATCGTGAATATGCAAATCAACACCTGCCTACCCTTCATGCTGTTTCGCTGAACAAAAATGTGACGGCCGGTGAAACAAAGCGTGCGCGTAAATGAAATTTTCCCATTACATGCGACTACGATTTTCAAAGTTGCTAACAAAGTTACTAAAGTTTTTTCTTGCATGCAGTTCATGTAGATTAGATATTATACTACTAGAAAACATCATTAGGCACTCAAAACGTCGCGAAATAGTTTCATACGAAACTAGTCTTAAAATTACGTACAATTCTGCTACAATTCTTTGACGGCCTGTTTTGCAACCTTTAAATAATGTGTAGAGTAACCCTCTTCCTGTTAAGCTAACTAGCAGTCAATTGAGTCCAACTATTTCACAAACACTTCCATAGTTATCTCTTAGATAATTTAATGAATATTCAGATTATACATATAGTATTGTTACAAGTTTGAGATAAAAACTTTATATGTGGGTAATTCTCATGAGTTCTTTTGGGATAGAGGTCTTATAATCACAAATAAAAGAGTTAAATTAAGTTACTGATTTACTAGCTCACAAAGCTTACAAAATCAAAAAACAGAAATCAACTATAACTTTCACAACACAATTAGTTATGCACACAATTACTCCTGTCACAGACACGTTAATTAACTTTGACAATTAAAGCACAAAAATTGTCTACCATCAATTAACTAAAAACTACAAATCACAATAAAATTCAGTCGTATAGCCAATCAACAGTCTCTCAAATAGTGACAGTGTACAACCTTAATAGTCCGCAGTGGTGATGAATCGCCGTGTGCTGCGCAGCACCCCAAGTGCACCGCTGTCTTCACTCTTGAGGTCTTCGGTTCGACTCCCGTCGCGCACCTCCTCTTCGCCCGTCAGCCCGCGGCAGCAGTCCTCTTGTTTCGTCCAACACTGCTCCGAAGGTAGCCGCCTGCCGCCTCACAGTACTCTGACGTCACCAATATGTATTCACCAGTCTCTCTCCACAAGCATAGCACCTTCCTCTAGCACGACCAATAGCGAACTCTCCCCGAATTTGTCGATTCAGCCCTTATATATTCGGCGAAACAGTAGGGGAATAACCGCATTACAGGGGTCTAAAAACAGACATTTCATAATGTTTAGGACGTGACTTGAGTCTCGTCAGCCGCCTCGTAGGGTAAAAGCGCAGTTGGGACAAGTATCTATGACGTAGTTTCGGCGTGACTTGCATCACATAGCCGCCCGGCTCTTGAATCATGGGCCAGTCCACACGGTGTTGCTTTTGCGACACAGCTTCCAACCTCCCGGCCCTCACACACAGCATGTAACAGTAAGTTGGCAATAAAAGTTACTAGCTTGTGGGATGATTGTAGTATGATATGTTGAAAGACTATCATATGTCACTTACATAATTTACTTTTAATGATGCTGTTTGTACCGCCAAACTTTTATGAAAACCAAATCATAAATAATCAGCGAAAATTTTTGAAAGTACCTGTTTCAGTAAATGTTGAGTAAATTGTGAAATAAATAAATAACCTTTCTAGTTTTCTTGCTTGGAGGGGTAGTTCTTAATACCACGTCTTTATTACTTTCGTTTCCACATTAAAACTGCTTCAAGTAAAAGTGATTCTGTTGGAATTCTCTTTATTTTATAGGATAGGTGTGATAAACCTGTTAAATTTATAGTCTTTCGAGAGACTGATAAAGTACCATTTCTAATCTATTGACATGTGTTGTCTTGTCTACTTAAATCACTCCTACCTCGGCGAACATTGAACTTGCAAAATTAAATTTCTCAAAGAGCCCTTGCACGAATGTCATGTTTATTCGCTACACATTAGCATTTAGTTATTTATAACCAATTAATGTATCACAATTTCATTAACGGCCAAATGAACGACAAACGCACCATGCGTATTTTGTAATACACTCATGAATGCCATTCTACACGTGTTTTAAACTTACGTGATTTACTCAAATCAAAGCCGCTGTAAATGTAACACATATACATAATTTTCCGTTCACTACAATTGTATAGGCTCTGTGTTTTTAATTTGTGGCATTAATTATTACAAAATCAGAACTGTCAAACGGAAAAGAGGTTTCAAACAACACGTTGATGTATTTCACTCGCTTTGTAAAAATGCTGCTTTGAGTGAATAAAGAACTTATTACTCTCGAATAATTTCGCTCAACAAAATGAACATATGTATCCACCGCACTGTACGATCAAATCACGATTAATTAACATTTGTTACCACTACACATCAGATTACAACTACGACGCTTGTAACGACAATTGTGTGACAATCTTCTTTTGAAGTTCATTAATATGGAACATATTTTCTACATCTTTGTACGTGCAAGAAAAGACTCTACAATTTTAAGTTTCGAGAAACGTAACCGAAACATCACTTTCGGCGAGAAATCAATCGCTAAACACCTGATATTTTCGACGCCATACTACTTACATCAAGAATAACAGCTTATCTGCCCCTTGAAACAGTAGATTGTTTAATCCCTCAGAAAATATCCGGATAGCATTAACTAGGAGTCGTAATACACAATTTTGGCAGACTAAAAACCTATTGTGTGACTACATATAGTAATGCACGCCCTTAGAATCATCACGAAATCTGCAATGTAACAAAGACTGAATGAAGCGAAGTGAAGAAATTTTGGTCGGCACTTAAAATCTAGGTCTTCGCTGGTGAGGGGTGACATGATGTATGAAGCAGCGCCGGAATGACGGGGCGGCGGAAACGGGAGATCCAAAAAAAAAAAAAAAAAAAAAACCTGCCGACCGGCGCGGCGGAACGATTAAATTTGCGGACCTTCCCCGCCGGGAATCGAACCCGGATCTTCTTGGTTGCGGGCGAGTTCTGTAGCCAGAGCACAAACGTGGCCCAAAAAAAAAAAGACCCGGTCTGGGGAAAATGGGAAGTGGGGGAGGAGGGGGGGGGGTGGAAACCAGCTACTCAGTGGAGCGGCAGTCATTAAACCAAACAATAAATAAATATCGTTTAAGAACAGTACCCGAGGATAGGACATCACATCCCAGATTTGATAGATAGTTGAACGAGGCGCATGTAAGCGTCTGCTGAACCCTGACGTCCCGTGATGGAGTAGCACAGGAGTGAAAGGAACGGAGTAAATGGGAAAATCCCGAAAAAAAAAAAATTTGCCAGGCAGCGCCAGCGTCTGCCACGTTTCTCACGTGCGAAAACTCGAGATCGATTTCGCTTTGAATCGTAGTGAGAGGCAATTGTTCTGACCACTACACTAACGTGGCCCTTGTCAGTGTACGCATGACTGAGATTGAGAACACATAGGACATTGAAGTCTATTTTGGAGGTAATTGTAATTAACTGTTTCCAGTTATATTGTGATTGCTCGATAATCAACGCATTTTATTACGTAAAAGCTAACTAAACATATTCGTAACCACTCACGTTACTAATATGATTACATACTGCACGCATTTTGTCACTGAACCTCAAAACAGGCTGAAATTGATTATATTGACACTTGTGACGTTTGATATATTACAATGTCATGCTAGGTAAGCATATTTATGTGAATACTGACATCTATTAGAATTCGAGAAAAAATACGAATTTCGTCAACATAATTTATTTTATTTATTAAAATAAATTTACAAACAAATATTTTGAAACGAATTTGAGTATTAGTTCCTTGGAAATTGGTAGAAAGTGTTGATGAATCCCTGAAAACTCAGAATTGCATAATTACAAACAGGACTTTTCTGAAAAATTTTGCAGAAATTTACCAGTGGACTGTTGGCGTGAAAATAATAAATATGATACAGGGCACCCATGGTCCATCTCAAATATTAAGGGCTGTACACCCCGTAAAGTCTAAAACTTATGTTAATGTAATAAAATTTGGTGTACCATACGCACCCCATTCAATAAAAAAAAAATGTGCCCTGCTGTTGCAGGAAAATCGTTAATGGTCTCAAAAAGTGATGTTTGATGCCGTAATATAAAGTTGTATATCGTAATTAGTCAATAAACTGCTCGGGTCACAACTCTCTAAGACTCGTCGTTTACTTGTGAAATGCAACAAAAGATTCCATTTGTGGCAATAGCCTGGTAACTATGCAATTCTTGATACACTACCGTAACTTTAACATTGTCTCACATTCTAAATAATTTATAGCAAGGGCAAAGTTGCAGTTAAAAATTGCGCGTATTAAGGAAAGATGCTACACCGAAGTTACGTCGTGTTTAAGCAGATATAATTATTAACACGGAAATTAGCAGGTTCTAAATATATTATAAGTCTTATTTTCTGTGCCAAAACTTATAATACAAAATGTATCGTAATCTGTAGAAGAAATATAAAAGAAAGCCTTTATTAAATGTAAGTATTTCTACCTGAATTAATTTTACATTTACTTGAATAAAATAATATACCTGCCATTTCATTGTTTAAACAATTTTCAAACTTTCGCTGTTTAATTTAATTATTTTTATTTTATTGGTAAATGAATACAAGTATGAATTTTTTGGTAACATTACTCCCACTGAATTCTCGTTACGAATAAATTGAAAACAAATTTTTACGTAATTTTTCTATGCTAATAATCTATTATCACAGATAATTTATGCACTCCAATCTTATTCACTATATATATCATTATTCCGGGATTTTACCCTCTTTTACAAACAATAAATACTGCATTTGAATACTAACTTTTGCTAACAAGTTACAAAAAAATTAAAAACAATACGTCATTAAGAAAAATAGTAAAAAAATAAAAGACGGTATTAGCTGATTTAACAAGCATATGCCATATATACAATTCTAGAAACTAATATAGTCGTATTCAGAAAGACGACACGAAAACAAAACAAACAAAAAAATCTAACAAAAACAACGGAAATTATTTCATGAACATGATAAGTCGGTATGATGAAAGACGATACAATAAAACGACAAAACAAGGGATATCATATTCGGTACGAAATGGATTAGGACAACGATGACAATACAAAAATGGCAAGAGACACGTAGACACGGATGATACAGCAAAGAGTAAACTGAGGAAAAGTATAGGTCGTTCAGGATAAAGTGAGCACTAAAGATTTAACCTATGGAAAAAAAATCACTAGCCGTTACTGTATATAATTCAACATTAACTACAGTTACCTTACTTGTTGTACGGTTGGCAGCAAATTACCGAAAATGGTTCCGTGTATTTTTTTTAAAATGCGACAATACTGCAATAAAATCAACTAAATTCAACATATTTGTTTTTTATATGAATAAAAACTTTTTTTATCAAACTATATAGGTTCCTAACGACTGCACAATTTATCTTAAACGCGCAAACGAAAAGTGACGTGTCCAGAGAGATTCGGAATTCCCCGTTATTAGCCATTACGCGCGGAAAGATACGAATTGGCTGAAGAGAGAAATTTAGCAGGGCTGTTCTGAGTGTTCACTTTATCCCGAACCGCCTATAGCAAGTTTTCTTCGACGACAACAGGTGCTATGTTTCGAGAACTGAGCTATGTTCCCATGTTCAAAAACTAGGGCGTTATTCAGGAAACACACGTGAATGTAGCTCAGCCAATGATAGTGCAGCTGCCTGCTGATTGGTCGTGCAGCTTGTAATCGAGTGAGTAGTGGTTCATACTTTGTTTTACTTAACAGTAAGTTCAGAAATATCTTCTTCAATAGGAAATTGTATCGCTTTTAAATTAATTTCGTTTTACCTAAAGGAACCCAAAATTCTTTAGTTCAATAAATTGTTGGCTGATGACTTACGGCCATGATCTTTCATTTATTACAAACAATTGCAAATAACTCGAATATTTTTACACCAAATGCTTTGAAAAAATTAGACCCTGTGTACAGTCATACGATACACAAATTTGTCAGATCATCATTTTTTAAAAATAATGTACCGTTTGCTATCAAAAATTTATTTTTCTAGATTTTGGCTTATTTAGACAACAAAATGTGTAATATTTCAGGGACAAAAGTCTATAAATCCGTTTGGTGTATAGCAACAGAAAAATTCATATATAAACTACATTATATAAGTGTTAAAACTGTAAGAGTGAATTTTTGATATATCTATTAATTTTCGTTAAAAAAAAATTTTTTTAAACCACTGCAAAAGTAAAGATTGAGGCCTTAACTGTTACTGACTATTAGAGAGAAAAAAAAATATGGAACCGTCTGTGTTCAGAATTCGCACTCAGTTTTCAAATTTCTGTATTTGTCTAGTTAAAACAGTCGAGAACATATATTTGGAGGGCGGTAAGATGAATTAAAGTCAAATTACTTCCCACTGAGATACGTGATTTTCTTGCAGCATTTAGTAGCAGTTAAAAGGGAACACATCTCATAATCACGTAACTTTACCTTTCTTGACACCTTCAGTGTACAACAAGAACAACATAAGTCTCTTTGTATTTTTATATGACTTATGGCCTTCTTACCAACCACCAAAGATATGTTAACAGAGCAGTGTTTAGGAAACTCCACCCTACTACGTCACACTACACTATATATTCGCCACTGCATTTGTAGCACGTTATGAAGGGTTCAGTGCAGCACTTGCTCAGGGCGTTGTGTGCCGTGATGAATCACGACCCTCGTCAAGTAATAACAGAATAACCGTCTGCCCCGAGGGGTGTGGTAGTCGACGAGGGGAGGGGTAAGTCAGGGGTGGCAAGCGTCGACGGGGATGAAGTGCGGGCAATTTTCTCATCACAATCAATTTCAGGGAGAAAGTTAGTCAGGGGAGATGGCGACAGTAATCACGTATATTGCATGTGGACGGGTAGCTCCTGTCTGATGGTGCACTTCGCTGTCTTCGTGGTAATCAACAAACAAGGTATTATGTCAGTGTGGAGGTAGAGGAAACTTCATAGACAAAAAAATGTAATCTCACCTTCCGTACAAAATAGATGTCTTGACGAGACGAGGCCGTTGTCAGTGTGTTCATGTCAGGCATGTCTAGAAGCTGAAAATATGATTAGAGGTAATGGAAAATCACGGGAAAAATTGTCTTTGCTAACCTCCATAGTGATGTGTTGCGGCAATGAACTTTTCGCAAAAAGAATATCCCCCCTAGTTTGTTTCAGTGGTTTACGTGTATCTACATCTGTAGTTTAGCTTCATGGTTGTTGGCAGATGTCTTTGTGAAGCGACGTCTCTCATTGGACCATGCAAATCACGGTAAGGTTACTGGAGAACCACACGTCTGTGATTTGCGGGCAGAAAACTACACAGAAAAAACGGTTTTTGGTGACCGCAAAATGATTTGTCAATATAGACCTTACGAAATATTTTAGCAGTGGTTACAAAATTTTTTGGTAGTCACTGCAAAACTTTATTGGGGATAGTGAGACCTCCAGCTTGTGGGGCTGTGGATTTCAAGAGTGCCTCCCTCTAATATATAATACATGGCACTACTTTTAAATCCCAACCCAAATTATTTCTGGACAGTCCAAATTTGTAACGTTGATATCTGCTGTCTAATAAAGTAGCCGGCATTACGTATCTATTAATTAACATTTACTGAACACAATTATTACAATTGTTTTGGGATACAAGTTCTTACATTTCCAATTACCTATAACCTAATCAATGTTCTGTGACGGGTGACTATCAAGTGGCTACTCTTGGATGTGTAAAGTTAAAGTTACTTGGCCGGACAAATAGGTCCACTTTAAACTGAGAGTAATTACGCCCACGTCCAGTAGGGCAAAAACATGGGTCGACACTCTACCTTATTCACGTAGAGACTTCTTTCACGAAGAATTCGTATACAACGTCATATCCGGCATCGCTGAGGGGCGCTCCTGCAGTAGAATTGGACGTACAGAATGACGAGGAGCGGTTACCATTTTGATGGTCTCTCGTGCCGAGAACGTAGTTCTGCTTGCAAGTAGATAAGCTGCCACTGACGTAATGCTCTCTACAACAACTGAGAATGTCTCAATTAATATTGTAGGAAATCCCCACAAATACTCAGACCCCACACCGTATGTCCTCAGGTGGGTAGAGACGAGACACACTTTGCCTCGCCAGTGCTCACGACTTCGCTGTTAAGGGCCCTGCCCACCTACCAAGCTTGCACCCAGGAATGTTCGAATTTCATCTTATTCTTTGGTGACAGGCTGTAATTAGGGAAATGAATAATTAACGACTTCAATGACTGGCATGTTAGCCTCCACTGTCCTATGCATACTCCAGCCTGTCTATTCGTTCATTGTCTGTTGTTCCAGTGAGTAGTAGCTAGTGGACAAATGGCCGGGGCTTGTGTATACATATGGCATTGGATAGAGGCACGAGTATTTTGCGTATTCATCTGGCAACAGCGTAGACTTCTCAGGCCTATACACATTGATTTCTAAACGTAACACGTGTTACCACCACGACTTGTTTCCTTATTTATAATTGGCTTGCAGTCGTCAAAGCTGTGTTAATACAGGTGTCATTCAATCACAAGGGACCCTTGTTTTTAGCGAAAATAATTTTGCCCCACTTTGTTCCAGTGTCTTACGTGCACATCTGCAGTTCTGCTTCGTAGTCAGTGATTGCATATTTTAACTCTCTCGAGCCATGGGCTTCTACCGGAAAATCACAGCCGTGAGGTGTCGCAGAGACTTTACTGTAATTGGCTCAGACAAATCATAATGCGGCTCTTCACACAGACATGCTGCCAATAACCATGAAGCAGAATTGCAGATGTGCACGTAAGGCACTGAAACAAACTGGGTCAAAATTCTTTTCGCGAAAAACCAGGGTCCCTAGGCATCACATGTTACAATAGCAGGATTCTTATTGACTCAGTCAAATAGGGTAACAGCTCTGCGCACAATTGAAAGCCAGTAATCTTTATACAAGCTGAACGTGCCTTGAAACCCAGCAAACATACAAGTTTTCCTGCGATAATCCATCATATCTAGGTATGTGGAAAGCGCGCATTTTTAAACGCCGACCTTAATTATAAACCAACTTACTTGGCACGTAAAATGTGTTACAAATACTTTTCAAATACTTTTCATCTTTCTTCATATTTCTTTAAATGAAAATTTACATTCGTATTTAATACGGCCTATACGAACTTATAACCTTCTGTACTTATAAGATATTGTGAACGTAATAAAGAGAAAGGGTAATTTTTAAGTGCTGAGTGATAGTAAAAGGTTTACACAAAACATTTATCCAACGTAGAATTCAAAAGTGTCAATTATGCCATATTCTACGCCTTGCAATAAATTAATAAACAAACATTTTTCTGACATTAAAGTTATAACAAAAATATTAAAAATATAGTTAGCTAAAATGACAGTGTTTTCTTTGCTGAGTGCAATGTGCGCTTTCTCACGACAATTTTTCGTTACACTTCCAGCTTTCGAAATATACTATCTTCTAGAACTTTTCTACTATTTCACATGCTATTTTTTATTATTTTTTTTAGTTAATGTACAGTTAAGTATTTTTACGACGTTGTTCGCAAGTTTCTGTAGCTATCGTTCACCAAGACTTAACACAAGCATTGTTCAATAGTTCAGAAACTTTTCTCGTATTTTATTATTTCTGTAATAGAGAAGGTTTAAGTTTTTAGATTCAGCTTCTCTACTTATTGAATTCCACTTTACGGATTTCACTCTTCCTCTTTTCAACTTTCCGTTTTTCCTATTCTACTTGGGATCCAACTTGCGAGTTTTCAATTTCTGCTGCTATTCTTCGCCAAATATACTAAGACTTTCTCTGAAGTTTAGAAGCCAAGAACACGTTTATCACGTCGATATCATCGTCTTCACTTTTTCCTGTGTTAATGGAAGTGTTTCATATCATCGTAATTTTTGCATACATTATCTTCCTATCACTCTAGTTCTCGACCGGTTGTTTTTTAAATTTTCAGACATTTCTTTTTGCCACTGGACAGTATTTCGGTTTTTTTGGTTTGTATTAATGGACACGACGACATTATTTCTTTTCTTAGATATATTTGTATGTTACATATTTGTTGAAAATATCTAATTTGACTTATATTTTTTTTTTTTTTTTTTTTTTTTTTTTTTTTTTTTTTTTTTTTTTTTTTTTTTTTTTTTTTTTTTTTTTTTTTTTTTTTTTTTTTTTTTTTTTTTTTTTTTTTTTTTTTTTTTTTTTTTTTTTTTT